>CM059878.1:30552280-30697023 GCA_030490815.1 Acer saccharum
CCAACACGTGGTTTGCCACAAAATAGCCAATCAAGATATGGGAATCCTAACAATGTTATTGGAGGGGGTTTTGGCGAGAATTCTAAAGGTTGCTCAATTCGTAGCTTCCTTTGCAGGTGTTTAAGGAGAAGAGGTTCCTCTCACTGACTCTGGTGCCACCCAGGCGAGAGGGATCTTCTGCTGGTGTCAAGGTGATCTCGCGCCACTCTCCTGAAACAGGCAACACTGATGAAAGTCAAAAAGGAGAAGGGGGGGGGGGGGGGGGGGTGGTGCTTCTCCTCAACTATTGAAGATGTTTCCTCCTTCCTCCCAGTTGGAGGAGCTAGAGGCGCGTCTAGGTCGGAGTCGTGGTTACCAAGTTCTTCGGCTTCTAAGCTGCCATCCTCGGTGCTTCCTTCTGGTTCTTCCACCTCCACCCCTTCAAGGTCTTTTGCGCCTCCTCCCCGACCCTCTTCGGACAAGGGGAAGAGAGCATCGATAGCGGAGAAGGTGCCTCTTGCTCCTCCCACAACGAAAAGAGATTCTTCTTCTAGCACAGATGATATCCTGTCACGACCCAAAATCGAGGTACGTGATAAAAAATATATATATATTTATATGTAAAAAAAGAAATTTATAGAATAACAAGTAAATCAATATCTCAATAAAATTTGATTATTATTAAATGTCAACAAAGCTCTCTCTGCCAAAGGAACAATACAAAATTTGCCATCTAAGAATACTAACATCAGTTCCCCATAATAACTACATCTATAAATAAATAGGAGTTTAGTCACTCATAAATTCTGAACGTCAATAACAATTTCAATTTTTACTCATCTACAAGTCCCTTCTCTTCATCATCACTAGTGCGTTCCATACATGGATGGACAATGTCTTGGGTTCACGAAAATCGAATATAACGGCCAAACATTAGCCAGCATACCGCTGGGTGTAATGCTCACGAACCGCCAAACATTAGCTAGCATACCGCCAGGTGTAATGCTTGCGAACCGCCAAACATCTGATCCGCAAACCGCTGGATGCAATGCTCGCGAACCACCAAACATCTGATCCGTAGATCGCCGGATGCAAATGTTCACGAAACCGCTAGGCACAAAGCCCACAATACCGCCAAGCTCAAGGCTCGCGAAACCGTCAAACCCATTACAATTCTATCCATCTCTATGTTCTCACAACGTACGTCAAACATCAAACTTTAAACAATAAATGAACATACATATCGCCTTCTTCCTTTACCCAACATTTCCCAAACAAAGGTGCTTAAATTGTATCATTCATTCCAATTTACAAACCCAATTCGCAATTCATAAATTCTCTATGACTTTAAACCACAATATACTAAACATTAATTCTACAGTTTAGGTGTATCAATGTCACATATATGCATAACATGTTGCACACTTATTTAACAAATTCTATTTGGGCTTGAGTTTGAATTTCACAACCCAAACGCCTACGTACCTTATACAGGATCAAAGCCCTCGTAGTTCGTTTTCAATAAATCAATTGTACACACCAGTATCGATATCATATAATCTAACATAATCATATTCAATATATATATCTCAGAATAATAGCCTATAAACCAAATACCAAATATAATCACACACATAATACATGCAATGCAAGGAATACGAAAGTTATATATTCTCAATCGTACATAAGCACAATTCGCTAAATCAATATATTATAATCCAAGAACATTCATCAATATTTCTATAATATAAGAATCATAGTTCATATTTAATTTAGGGTTTAGAATCCCCCTAACTCGATCACGAGAAATACAATTCTTACTTTCCATATTTGAATCCGCTCCCATGACATTCACAACCACATCCACAGTAAGTAACAACACACATACAAGATTATGGAATCTATATTCAAAACAAGTTAAGGTAATAATAATCTCAATTATCCAACACATGGATTTATAGACAACTCTTAACCTCAATTGCCTCCTCCAAAACTATTGATCATAATTTCGTAATACACTACTTAAAATCCCAATTAAAATTAATTCTTAAGCATTTCAAGCTCTTCGGTTCTCTTCTTTTAGTCTCTCTTATTTAATTAAACAATATACATACTCAAATCGGGAACAAAAACAACATTAAATCATAAATAACTTAATTATCCAATTACCCAAATATTATATGTTGTCACAAATCTAATTCAACAATTAAAATTCTTTAATTGATATTATCCTTGAATACCCATAACTTCTCTTATGCAAATTATTCTATCAATATGGGATTATAAAATCAATTAATCAAAACATACATAAAATCTCTCATTGATTCCCATAATTTATTCTTGAAACAATCATTCATACATAAAAATAATTTCTAATCTATGAGAGAATTGGACTTCACAAAGAGAGCGAAACACTATAATGAAATTCAGGGAGGATTCTAACCACTAACATGAATTCTGATTTCCAGTCACCAAAGATCGAATTGATTCATTTCCCTTCTTTGATTTCTTCTTTTCTTCTTCCTTCTCTTCTCACGGATCCTCCCAACTCATCTCTTCTTCTTTCTTCTTTCTCACGAGCTACCAGCAGCTTTTTTTTTTTTTTTTTTTTTTTTTTTTTTTTTTTTTTTGCTCTTGACCGATCTGCTTTCATCTCTCTTCATCTTTCACCTCCCCCTTTTCTTTCTTTCTTCCCCTTTTCCCTTCTCTCTTTCCTTTTTTTTTTCTTTTCTTTTTGACCTCCCTCCCTCCTTCATTCTCCTCCACTTCTTTCTTTTTATCCTTTTATTATTATTATTATTATTATTATTATTATTAAACCACCACATGATTGACACCTCATATGGGCCACACCCCAACTTGCCACTTAATTTTGAAAATTACATTTTCAACCCTTATAATATTCATTATTCCTTTTCCACTCATTAAATGCATAAAAATATTACAATCTCACTCATTGAATCTTACTAATCTAAATTTAGGCTTAGATCCTAGGCTTGGAAGAATTTATGGGACTGGACCTTACATGTCCAATCCAAATCATCACTCCACATGTCATAATTTTATGCATTGAAAACACTATCATTGGTCTCAAGTCCTTTTAGAAACTAAATTGAGCCCAAATTCAAAATAATTATGGCCAACTATTTAAAAACGTTTTGACCCATTTTTCAGGATATTGCATATCCTCCATGCGTTCAAAAAGGCCTGTTCCAAGGCGGACTCCTCCCAACTTGCTATATTTCCTGCAAACGAATTGTCCTCTAAGGGTTCCATAATGACAGCTGAGGTATCTTTTGACTGCTTCCCTCTTTTTTTTTTTTTTTTTTTTTGTTTGGTTTGGGCCTGCACATTTTTCATGGTGCTCTTTTCTTTTCTTTTTTGCAGCTGTTCCGATACATTTTGGCTCTAGGGCAGCAAACTGTTTCGCTTCAAGAGGAAAACCGTCTGACGGAGGAGAGGCAAGTTAAAGCTGAGAAGGATAGGGTCGAGGCGGAGAAAGCCGTCATAAAGCTTATTAGGGAGAGGAAGGAGCTAGACATCAAGGCTTCCTGGGTGAAGAAAGACCTTGACTAGGTGCGGAAAGAGCTGGAGGCTGAGGTTAACCTGTCCACTCGCCGGGCATTGGTGCGGAATGAGTTGAAGATTGAGTTGGATGCTGCTGAGAACCATGCTGTGGCGGCGATTGTTAGGGCGGCGGAAGTAGAAGCTGGGGCTGATAAGTCTTTTGGGGAAGGTTATTTCCTTGCTCAGCTGCATGTTGCCCTGCACACTCCTCCCAAGTTTGATCTTCATCTGATTCTTAGTTGGAACAGGGAGGAAATCCTAGCAGGTGCTGATGACGCGTCCAAAGTGTTGCCAGGGCAATCGGTGCTTCCCGGAGGTGGGGATACATCAAGCAGCAGTGATCCAACTGGGAGTGATAAGAAGGAGCCTAATGCAACCGGAGATATACCAGAATCGCCACCTATGGAATCGGGGGAGCTGCCAAAGGAGGCCCAAGAGGAGCGTCGCCAGGAGGGTGTAGCCTAGGATATCCCACCAAGTCAACAGTAGATTGAATCAACCTCGCCCGTCAATGAGCCCACCAGTCCCATGCAAGACCAGTAGACAATGCTTCTTCTATCCCCTTTTTTTTTGTTCACACACATTGTTGCTTTTTTTGTTGTGATTTTAGTTGATGATTTGGGAAGGATCAGGCCAGCCGTGCTTGAGTCTTCCTTTAACATGTAACCCTGAACTGATGCCTATGCATCATTTAATTTTTCTTCTGCCTTAGTACTTTTTATTTGTAACTAATTATTGCACGGTGTGTATAAAACTATCTAGAGAGGGGGGGGGGGGGGGGGGGGGGTGAATAGATTTTACGCTTTTTACCCAATTTTTCGTGTTAGTCAAAATTACGAAAATGCCCTCAAGATAATATAAACAAGCAAGTGAATATGGTACGGAAATTAAAACAACACTTGATTTTTACGTGGAAACCCTCACGGGAAAAACCACGGGCTATGTAAGTAAGCCACACTCGAACCTCGAATCCACTAAATGTGCAAACGATTACAACCTAATCCCGGAAGTAATCACACACCTACCTAATCCCGGTATGAGTGAACCTAGTCCAATTTGCTTGCGATCTAAGCAACCTAATCCCGGATGCTACACACAAGACTTACTTTCTCTATGAAGAGAATACAACCCTAAGTGAATATATGTGAATATCCAAAATGCAACATAGAGCAAAGGAAACCCTATATGCTTATCTAAGATGTTTAATATGCAATTAAGAACAATCCTAGATATCAAAACTAAATGACATGTCAATTAGTTTAGCTAATCAAAATTAAGCACAAAACATAATTTGCTAGCACAATACAACTTCTCAAACATACATCATACTTATCTCAAACTTGTATTCAAAGTATATAAAATAACATACAAGTAATTAATTGATATTGCTAGATAAGAGAAACACAAAATATGTAAGATATTAATGAAAAGCTTACCAAGCAAAGTATGATGAAGAATCCATGCTAGATGACATCTAGATGATCAAGGATGATGCTAGATGATGATTGATGATCATGAAAAAGTGTTTGAGTAATTAAAAATGAGTTCTTTGTATATTTTTCTTGTCTTGAAAAATATCCTAAGTATGAAGCTTGAATATGAACTCTCTTAAGTGACCTAAAAACAAGTTAGCATATATATATGGGCCATAAGTGAAGTGAGGTCGTTTTGAAAACGGGCCAGAAAATTGCACTGTGCGTTGGTGGACCTGCGCTGGACGACAGGTGAAGGACCAGCGCACACGCACATTTTTGCAAGGGCGCTGGACGACACGCGCTCACACAAGCGCCAGACTAGCGGAGCACCACTGGGCGATTAGCGCTGGTGTGGACCAGCGCACGACCAGCGGCACGCCACTGGGCGTTTTGCGCTGGTGAGCTGCGCTGGTCAGGCGCTTGTGGACCAGCGAACAGCCACCATCTTTGAACCCCACACGCAATCATGTAAGGGGTAAAAAGGTAAATTAAGATGCATCCTAAAAGCCTAAAATGCTATGACAAATAATCACAAGATGCAATCAAAATAACAAGCAAGAAGAGATGTTAATTAAACATTAATGCACAACCATAAGAACCACAACATACAAGGAATAAGCATATGCATGAGTTGTGAGTGTGTGCAACTATCTCTTCAAGACAAGTAAGCACTTAGAGTATTACCTTCGGAGTGCTTAACACTTGCAAGGGCCTTGAGATTGAACACATTCCTAAGCTACCCTTACATGATCCCCACATATGGTTTGATCACGAAATAAGCCAATTAAAAACAATGGGAATCCTTACATTATTTGTGGGGAGGTTGGGCCTCTTGAGCTCCAATCCTCCTGTAGGCATGTAATGATGAATTGGTGCTTCATGCACTATATTGCTTGCTTTTAGTAGACATGCATGTTTTGCTTAGGTAGCCGAGCCGGGTGCCATGGCTTTCCATAGATCCTTTATGGCCTTTATTGATGAAGTAAAATCCAATTTCTTGCCCTTACTTTGTCTTGACATTATTCTGCGCATATCAAATATGTATAGACATTTTTTGGCAAAAACTGGCTGTGATCTCGGACGAGTAGACTTAGCATTGGTACACCTTCTTGTGGCGTGGTTGCACCGGGTATGAGTTAGTTGATTTCACGCTAAGCCCTAATTTTAACTTAGGATTTTTTTGTCCCAATGGACCGTGATAACAACCGGAGCCTCCCCAACAAAAGGGGAGGGGGGGGGGGGGGGGTGTTTCTTGCTTGAGTATCCGTTGGGGAGAGATTATACTCATGTCTATAGTATTAAGACAGCACTTAAGCAGCATTTATAGCTTTATCTAAGGTACCTGGTATCGCTCAGACTTGGTGGGCGGCCAAGGTCATTTGAGCATAAGTCCTTTCATGAGGGGTCTCGTACCCAGCCCAAGGCATCGCGGTAGCTCATCCGAGGTACCCGGTATCTCCTGGACTTGGTAGGCAACCTGGCCACTTAAGCCCAAGTCCTTTCTTAGGAGGTCTCGTACCCAGCCCAATGCATCGTGGTAGCTCATCCGAGGTACCCAGTATCTCTGGACTTGGTAGGCAACCATGGCCATTTAAGCCTAAGTCCCTTCTTGGGGGGTCTCGTACCCAGCCCAAGGCATCCCGGTAGCTCATCCGAGGTACTCGGTATCTCCTAGACTTGGTAGGCAACCATGGCCACTTAAGCCCAAGTCCCTTCTTAGGGGGTCTCGTACCCAGCCCAAGGCATCGCGGTAGCTCATCTGAGGTACCCGGTATCTCCTAGACTTGGTAGGCAACCATGGCCACTTAAGCCCAAGTCCCTTCTTGGGGGGTCTCGTACCCAACCCAAGGCATCGTGGTTGCTCATCCGAGGTACCCGGTATCTCCTGGACTTGGTAGGTAACCATGGCCACTTAAGCCCAAGTCCCTTCTTGGGGGGTCTTGTACCCAGCCTAAGGCATTGTGGTAGCTCATCCGAGGTACCCGGCATTCATAGGCGAATTATGGAATAATCTGTTAACCAGGAAAATAGGTAATTAACTCAAGGAAGAGCTTTTCCACTTAAAGGACCTTACCGTTCCCTAGCACCCCTATGGAAGCACCCCCGGTCACTCTAAAGCGCCTGATGGAAAAAAAGACCCGGTCCTCTATGTGCCGCGCCTCCTCTAGAACACACCGAGCTAGAGCACGATTTAGACCAAGATCCAGGATGTTCCCCTAAAATTCCTAGTGGGAAGGGAGACTTGGTCCAACCAGGATCCCGCCTCAAAGAAACGGTCCATCGTTAACCCAGCTCCTCTCGAACGCCCCTTGAGAGGAACTACATGTTCCAGTATAGGACCGGCTCCCAGCCAGCAACCCGGCTAAAAGCCATCCTAAATAATGCCTACCCAGTCCCCTACAATACACTCCTACAACCGGGATGACCCCCCTCTAGAAGAACTCCTTGGAACTCTCTAGTGACCCCTGCTCCGGAAGGGCTGACGCCAGCCCTCATCCTAGCTCACATGGGATGGAGAAGGGACTGGGAGCACCTGCAAAGCCACAACACCAGTCTATTAATGTGAGACAACAATCACGAATTAGGGAAGACAGGCAACCTACGGTCGAGATCATCCGCTGGCCACGCTACATCAACGGTGGAATCATCCTCCATCTCAGCCCTAATGGAAGTCAACTGTCGCATACATGAAAAGGGATACTTTGTTTCTCCAGCAAAACACTCGCAGAACCGCAGCAAGCATGAAGAAGGAAATGGTGGAAGAAGGAGCCTGACAGTGTGTAGTGGGACAGGCGCTAACACTGTCCCCCTCTAAGCCAGATTTTGACAACGACTTCCCCCTGTAACAATGACCCATCTAGCCAACCAAAACTCCTGGAAACACCATTTGTATGCCATATCAGCCCTAGGGAAACTCCTGCATGGACCTAGGGCCTAGGTGTAATGATTAAGACCCTTCAAGGAGTGTGACGGCCACGGTCCCGCTCAAAACTAGAGGCTAGGATCATGCCCACCAATTACGCCCTAGGGACTAGGGCCCCCACTTACCAAAACCAAGCCTTCAACAGAGGAAAAATAAGGGGGAGTGATCCTAGCCCTTGGTTCTATACCATCACGATTGCTAACAAGGAAGGAAGGTGGAGATGGAATCGGGAGTTCCCGCCTAAATAAGCTGCTTCCACCTACCCCTCAAGAAGAGACATTATAAATACCCCTACGTTCCAAGAATAAGGGGTTGGCCCCTGAAAACCGAGACATCCTACTTGGCTACTACCTCGCCTAAACAAAGCTCTTATGTGTATCCTACTTGGATACTACCTCGTCTAAACAAAGCTCCTATGTGTGTTATACTTGGCTACTATCCTGCCTAGATAAAGCTCTTATGTGTATCTACTTAGCTACTTACCCTCCGAACCAAAGCTACTAGGTGTAATCTACGTGGTTACCACTTAGCTTAGTTAAAGCCCTGGTGAGCTAGCTCTTATTTAGATAGGGTACCTTACCACTGTCCAATTTGCTTTCTTTATAGTTATAGCGCATGTAATGGTTCATAATGTACTCCCTCATTAAAGAATAAAAAGATCCCTCCTTTATGGTAGTAAAATTGCATTTGTCACACCCCTATATACACCAAACTCAAACTCAAACTCAAACTCAACCTCATCCCCGCTTGCAGGACTGGTCCTACTGCATTGTACCGGTCCCTGGCAACCGGACCTAAGGTCTCCCTTGGTACCTATCCTGGGAAGCGAGGAACCATCCCCTACTCGGTCCGGACCAACTGTGGCGCACCCGTACGCAGTGGTCCAGGTTATCCAGGGAAACTCCCGACGGATTTTTCAGGATAACATAATCAATTGAGGAGAATAACTTTTCATTCATTCATTCATTCAAAAGGGGGGCGAGAAACACCCTAAGTATAGGCCGTCGAAGCCGCTTCATTGTGTCGTTGAACCCCGGCTCTCAAGTGCTTGATGGGTCATGCTTACATGAAAAGTGAACAAAAGGGACTAGTGCTATTTACAGCAAGATTACCCCGCTTTTTCTCTTGATCATTCCTTTGTTGCTACTAGGGGTAGAACCTCTTCAAGTGATCTGCGTTCCAAGTATGCCTGATGGGGTCTCCATCTAGGTCCATCAGCTTGTACCCTCATTGGCTCACCTTTACTTTGATGAGGTATGGGCCTTCTCAATTCTGAGCGAGGACGCTATCAGAGTGGCGACGGGTATTCTGTGTGACGTTCCTCAGCACTAGGTCACCTTCCTTGAAGCTTTGGATCTTGACATCTTTGTTGAAACAGCGGGTAATCTTTTGTTTATAGGCTGCCATCCAGGGCCACCCCAGCCTGCTTTTCTTCTAAGAGATCTAAGCAAGCCCTAAGCTTGTCCTCATTGTCTTATAGATTGTAGAGTTGTGTGCGGAAGCTGAGGAGCTTCAGCTCGATAGGCAAAACAGCTTCGACTCTGAAGGCTAGTGAATAGGGGGTCTCCCCAGTCGCTGTCCTTTTAGTGGTCCGGTAAGCCCATAAGATATTCGGGAGCTGGTCCATCTCGGCCCCTTTTTCCTCTTGTAGCCTTTTCTTTAACAGTTTCTTGATTGCTTTGTTTGTGGATTCTTTGATTCAAGCCTAAAACAAAACAAAAAGGCTTATGTTGTATAGTTGAGAATTGTGAAAAAGCTCAGGTTGACAAATAGAAACGGGGAAAACGAGCCACATGCACACACACGCTCATATGTTGATATCTATTCATTTTAAAAGCAAAAATCCGGATGAATATCGGTTTGACATATTTTTGAAAAGGCTTTAGATGGATAGGTGTGGATAGAGTTTGCATGTTGATATCACAATTACTCCTACTATATATTTGAGAAGCATTCACACACACACATTTTGCCTTGTAAGAGGAATGAGGTCTAAATATACGTTTGTTGAGCAATGTAGCATATTCTTCTTCGAAGACACCATCTTGTATGAAAAGTAGCCATGTCTTTCTTTGAAGCTTGAATCATCATAATTTAAGACCATTAATCAATACAAGAAAACCATCGTTTTGATATGAAATTTATGCCAAGACAAACCAAGAACCTAACAGCAACATATTTATAGAGGCCTCAAAAGGAAGTGATGTTGTTTTGGTAATTGGAAAACTAAAGGCTGTCATTATTGCTGCTAGTACCACGGTACAAACAGGGTGTCCATGCCGTGGCACGCCAAGCGTGCAGGCGCTAAGAACTTTCATGGTGGGGACTGCTCCAGTGGCAAGGTGCACCCACCGCGGTATGCACGGCGAAACATATTAAAGGTGACACCAAACATGTACCGCGGTCTATGCATGGCACCAATAGTGGTACCAGGGACGGTACCAACCGCGGTAAGAGAAAGACTTCTCTTTTCGAGGCAATAAATCACACCTAGTCTATATTCAAGTTGTGCAAATGTGAGGTGAGTGAATGACATCCATAAGAATCAAACAAGGAACACACAAGAACATTCAAGACATGTAAATGTATGAGATGTGTGTGTGTGCAATCTAAATCTCTTCAACTAAGAGTCAAAACAAGTAAGCTACCTTCCTTGAAGCACTTGAAGACCACAATGAGGTCCATTGGCATTTGAGAAGGATTCTTCAATCCTAAGCTACCTTACATATTTGAATCCTGTTGTGACTTTGTCAACGAAATAAGCCAATCAAAAAGTGAGTCATTTACAATCCCCCCTTTTGGCTATTGTTAGGATTATGCTCAATAGCAAGAGTGTAATATTGTAATTAACAATCTTTTTCATATTAATAAAGTGATTTCTGGTTTAACAAATCGTATAGCATTTATAGTTTAATATTATAATTGTCAAAGTAAATAATCATAAGGTCTAAAGACTATGAGAAAAGAAGAATTGTTCGTACATCTGGATATGTATGTGGTAGACACAATTCTTTAGTTAGTCTTGAATAATGTTCACAACTTAAGTTAAAGGTTGGGCACCTTTATCTTGTTAAAGTTGTAGAATTCTTTTGCTAGCATTTGAGTGGGATCAAATGAGATATGATGAGTCTAAAATCATTGGAGTGTCTTCGAGCAAAAGGATCTAGTGCACTGGGTGCATTGAACTGGATCACAATGAAAAGCTTTATCTAGAACCGTCAATAAATAATAGTCTTTTCATTATCAGGACAATCGGAGAGTCTATCTTAATCCTGAGATAAATGATGGACTTATGGTTGCAAGTGATATCATTTGAGTTATCAATGAGTACGATTATATCGCACAGTCTATCCTCAATAGTTTGGTGATATTCATTTTTTAATCGATAGAGGACTTCATTTATAGATATGGACATCGTGGCTCCATTTATTAAATGAGAGTATAATATCATCATATGGATGTTTTGAGGTAATTGGATATTAAATCTCAACGTTGAGTTTTCGATAGTGTCTATTGAAAACATGGCTTCTGGACAAGTCAAAATATCCAAGTTCAAAACGTGGTCATATGAGTAAATATGGTAACTTGGAGAGTTATAGGCGGTCTATGAACTCTTGGCGATTACTGATATTAATCACGAGGATACATTTTCTCCAATATGATTGTCTAGGGTATGAATGAGGAGCATCTTCCTTTTCTATCTTTATTTAAGAGTTCAGTTTTAGCTCTTTAGTGGAATGAGTTAAAATTAATGGATCGAACCTAAGTGAATCATTTGTTGATTGTGATTAGGTTATGTCTATTGAAGCTTAAATTTAGATGGCCCGCCAAGATCCCCAATCCACACGGACTTGCATGGATCACTTGATATATTCTACTGGACCAATTTTTGGGTCCATTTAGAATTGCATTTAATATATTAAGAATATAATTTGCACATTATTTATTTAATGGGCTGCTCAATTATATTAATATATTAATGAAAGGCATGTGGGCTTGTGTCTTTTAGTAAGAATGGGTCTGGTTCACATGTGGGCTTTTTATTTAAAGTCCAATGGATTTAATGAAATGAGAAAATAATATTTGGCCCATTTATTTAAGTGGGGCGGCAAGATGGTTTTTTAACCTAATATATTATTTTGTTTCATTGTTTTAATTAAATAAGAATTAATTAATTAATTAATTAATTGTTTAATTAAGAAACAAATCTTTTCTGATCAGGAAATATATTTCCTAAAGTAAAAGTAAAAGACTTGTTTGATAAGGAAATAAATAATTAATTTTATTTATTTAATCAAATAAGAAGTCTTTTTATTTAGTCAAATAAAAGAATAAAAGATTTATGAATTGAATTAGGGTTTGAAGTCTTAAACTAGAAGGAAATTAGGGTGCAACACAAACTCTTTTTGGCTTGTGTGTGCGGCAACCCTAGTCCCTTTTACTAAAAGAATTCGGCAACCCTAATAGAAAATAAGGAAGAAAATTTGGCCACCTATATAAGTGGACTTATAGAATTCGGCCACACCAAGGGTTTTGTGCTTGAGAGACAATTTTCTTCTTCTTCTTAATTCATAGAGAGATTTATTTTATTCTACTAAAAACATAAAAGAGTGATAGTTTATTCTTTGATGGTACACTATTTGCTTGTTCGTCAATAAGCTTGTGTGTACAACATCGATTTAGGTTCACACGAGTTTCGATCATCAGATTGAGAACTCAAAAGTGACCGGAATAAACTTAGTATTCTTTTGATTGTTTTTGTGACTAACAAAGAAAAGAAAGGTTTGTTTGTCCATCCACAGGTTTGCAATTCAAAGAAAAGGGAGACCACGCTCCTAGGTGATCCACGTTCGTGCTAGGATTGAAGATCTTGCGGATTACCATCGACGTAAGTCAATCGAATCACGTGACAAAAGGTATTCTTCTTTTGTTAGATAATATATATGTTTAATTGATTAAAGGGTTTAAGGTTCATAAAAGGAAAATTTTTTAAAAGTTACTAAATCAATTTTTAGTCTCGCTTCCGCTGCGTGTACTACGGTATTTTTCCCTACAATTTCGTGTCAAAATCACTACTCATAAAGCAACCTCACAAATACAAAAAATGTTGGTTAACAAATTTTTCTGCATTACAATAAAGCATCTAATCTAAGTCTTGACATCTGCAAGTCAATCCCAAGCTTTGTAGAAAAATCCAACCTACACACAATCAATAAGAAAGATACTGTTAACCTAAAATTGTCACCTGGGTGCAATTTAGAATTAACGGTATGTGAAGGACCCGGATCTAATTGGATCTGGGCTAGCAGGATACTCTATACCCCGATACCCTACTAGTTCTTTGGAATCTGTTAAGCGTGATAGGTTTTACATGTAGGGAAAAATACCAAAAGTAGTATACGCAGCGGAAGCGATACTAAAAATAAGATTTAGTGACTTTTAAAAATTTTTCCTTTATGAACCTTAAACCCTTTAATTAATTAAACATACATATATAATAACAAAAAGTAGAATACCTTTTGTCACGTGATCCGATTGACTTACGTCGATGGTAATCCGCAAGATCTTCAATCCTAGCACGAACGTGGATTACCTAGGAGCGTGGTCTCCCTTTTCTTTGAATTGCAAACCTGTGAATGGACAAAACAAAACTTTTCTTTTCTTTGTTAGTCACAAAACAATCAAAAGAATGACTAAGATTATTCCGGTCACTTTTGAGTTCTCAATCTAATGATCGAAACTCGCGTGAACCTAGATCGATATCGTATACACAAGCTTATTGATGATTAAGCAAATAGTATACTATCAAAGAATAATCTAACACTCCTTTTTGTCTTAGTAGAATAAAAAGCTCTCTATGAATGAAGAAGAAGAAGAAAAAAAAATAGAATCTCAAGCACCAAGCATTGTGTTGGCCGAAATCTATAAGAGCACTTATATAGGTGGCCAAATTTTCATTCTTCTTTTCTTTAGGGTGGCCGAATTCTTCATGTGTTTCACCTAGGGTTGCTGCAATTTTCCTCTACAAAAGAGGAGTTGTGTTGCACCCAAATACACATGTCATTTAAGACTTCAAACCCTAATCCAACTCATTGATTTTTTATTCTTTTATTTTGACTAAATAAAAAGACTCCTTATTTGATTAAATAAATAAAATTAATTATTTATTTCCTTATCAAACAAGTCTTTTACTTTTAGGAAAGATTTGTTTCTTTAATTAAACAATTAATTAATAAATTAATTAATTCTTATTTAATTAAAACAAATGAAACAAAATAATATATTAGGTTAAAACTTTAACCTTGCCGCCCCACTTGAATAAAATTGGGTCTAATATTATTTTCTTATTTTATTTAATCCATTGGACTTTAAATAAAAAGCCCACATGTGAACCAGACCCATTCTTACTAAAAGAAACAAGCCCACATGTCTTTCATTAATATATTAATATAATTGAGCAGCCCATTACATAAATAATGTGCAAATTATATTCTTAATATATTAAATGCAATTCTAGATGGACCCTTAAATTGGTCCGGTAGAATATATCAAGTGATCCATGCAAGTCCGTGTGGATTGGGGATCTTGGCGGGCCATCTAAATTTAAGCTTCAATAGATATAACCTAATCACAATCAACAAATGATTCACTTAGGTCCGATCCATTAATTTTAACTCATTCCACTAAAGAGCTAAAACTGAACTCTTAAATAAAGATAGAAAAGGAAGATGCTCCTCATTCATACCCTAGACAATCATATTGGAGATAGTGTATCCTCGTGATTAATATCAGTAATCGCCAAGAGTTCATAGATCGCCTATAACTCTCCAAGTTACCATATTTACTCATATGACCACGTTTTGAACTTGGATATTTTGACTTGTCCAGAAGCCATGTTTTCAATAGACACTATCGAAAACTCAACGTTGAGATTTAATATCCAATTACCTCAAAACATCCATATGATGATATTATACTCTCATTTAATTAAATGGAGCCACGATGTCCATATCTATAAATGAAGTCCTCTATCGATTAACAAATGAATATCACCAAACTATCGAGGATAGACTATGCGATATAATCGTACTCATTGATAACTCAAATGATATCACTTGCAACCATAAGTCCATCATTTATCTCAGGATTAAGATAGACTCTCCGATTGTCCTGATAATGAAAAGACTTTTATCTACTGACGGTTATAGATAAAGTATTTCATTGTGATCCAGTTCAATGCACCCAGTGCACTAGATCCTTTTGCTCGAAGACACTCCGATGATTTTAGACTCATCATATCTCATTTGATCCCACTCAAATGCTAGCAAAAAAATTCTACAACTTTAACAAGATAAAGGTGCCCAACCTTTAACTTAAGTTGTGAACATTATTCAAGACTAACTAAAGAATTGTGTCTACCACATACATATCCAGATGTACGAACAATTCTTCTTTTCCCATAGTCTTTAGACCTTATGATTATTTACTTTGACAATTATAATATAAACTATAAATGCTATACGATTTGTTAAACCAGAAATCACTTTATTAATATGAAAAAGATTGTTAATTACAACATTACACTCTTGCTATTGAGCATAATCCTAACATTACAGGTGACAGATTCGGATTGGGATCCAATAAGGGCTAATGAGATACTTAGTGGTCTGGTATCCCGCTGGGTATCCCGATCTCGATATTATGGTGGATGTGAGTAGTATGATGGATGATTTCTTATATGGTGGATGTAAGTAGTAAGATGGATGATTTCTTATATGACGGATGCATAAAACAAAAGCTGTTTATATATGTATATGGATCTCGATCTCGGTGGGATCTTTACAACTTGGTATTTGAACTAACAGTATTTCAGTAAGGAAAAAGTAAAGCATATGGGGGAACAATAGAGATGGAGCTTTTCGTGCCTGTTGATAAGTAGTAAAAGTGTGGTCGCCTCCCTTTTTTCGAGGTGAATGTATGATTAATATATAGGCCCCTTTCTTGCTGAGCACTCCTAGAACCTCGGTCTAGGGTTTTAGTGATGCATGGGTCTTCCTTTGGGGCCCGACTCATTCGTCGGGAAATTGATCCCAAAAGATCAGGTGATTCCTTCTTTTTCGATTCCAACTGAGTTGACTCCTATTAAAAATAGGATCCTAAATTGGCGGGAATGAATGCCGCGTTGTAACTTGAGCTTCAACCCTGAACGGTAACATTTTAGTGTCCGTTTTTATATACGGTCTACCCTTCGGGGTGTCTCCCTCCCGCTTCAGCGGGGTCGGTCTACGGGGGTCCTGGAATATATTTTGCCATGTGTAGGTCACGTGTTTTGCTGGTCGAGGTACTCCGAGTACCTCGCATTCCTCGTGCCCCTCTCAAAACGATGTTTGCAGATATCGGGGCTTTCAAGTAGCAGGGTGCCCGAATACTCGAGTATCGGGGTACTCGGGGTAACTGGGTACCGGGATCTCGTGGTGGTTGCGTCTTTCGAAGACCTCTCGCCTTTTTGGCTTCCTAGTGCTTTCCCGGCCCCAGAGATTCTAGACCTGGTCGGGGTAGGTATAAGCTTTTACTTTAGCTCGTCGGCTAGCAGGCGGGGTACCCGGACATCTTTTCGTTGTTATTGTGGATCCTGGCCTTCTTCTCAAAACTAGTGGAAAATTCTTTTTTTGATCCCCGCCAATTTTGGCGGTTAACAGAAGTCCCCCCCTGACTTGAACACTGGTATCTTGCTGGGGTTGGAGTCAGGATTCCCAAGTCCACTCGAAGGATTTTCCGTCTTGTCTGCTTGTCTAATCTCGTCCGGCTGGCTTCAGTAATCGATGAGAGGATCTTCCTTGGATTTGGTAGCATTTAATGCTCGACCCACGCGCGGGATAACGTCTATTTTTAGATTTAAAACGGGCCGCCTTTGGTGCGATTCCCCTTGGGCCGTTATGATTCATGTAAGATCCTAGATCTTTGTTGGCTTGATTCCATTGCAAAACTCTCTTTATTTGTATTGCTTAGTTGCTTAGGTGTTTCATGATTAGATCAAGCTTCAAAGAAGGAAAGCAACGTCGCATGCAAAGTTCGTCTTTAAGAGGGAATGTGTTTATTTGGATGCTAAGGTATCGAGATACTTCTTCCTCTTGCAAGGCATAAGCGCACATACACACAATTCATACATGTGTGTCCCTGCATCATAGTGCAAACATTTGGTATAACACATTCACACACTTCTTAGTATGCTCATGAATTGGTCTCTAATAGACAAACATTGTAGAATTGCATGCTTTGTGACTATCTCTTTGATATGGCATGCTTGTGTGAATTTATGTTTATTTGTTTATGTGTTTTGTATTTTGGACTTGAATATGTTCTTATTTGATTCCTTATTGAGTTGCGGTCGTTTCGGTTACTCATTCATAAGGTTTCGAGTCCAAATGACTTAGCTACGCTACTTTGCATTCTCATTCGTTGAGTTGATTTCATCGTCATTTTCCAAGATGATTTCTCAACCATTTTCAAATATTTATAGTCGTAGTCATGTGTGAGGGAGTCAAGGTTTGTAATCCGAAAACAGATTCGAAATCGGAGTTCGGATGCCCAAGATATGGCTGACGAACGTGAGGGAGCACGCGAGAGGCAAGCATGGCCAAAGGCCATGCATTGGCCACCACGCGTGGAGGCCGTGGGACCCACGGCCAAAGCACCCCTCTAGTCTTGTGTGGGCCACGCGCCCCCCACGGGGTGCTGACATGGCAGCCTCTGATTGGCTCACGTCTTCCTCTCTCTTCTCCATCTCTTTTCCCTCCATTTATATTCGAAATCCCGTACAGAATTCTCTACAACTTTTGATTTCTTATTTTGATAATATCTCTCTCAAATTAACTCCGAATTGAGTGATTCGAAAGCCACAATTGTTGGTCTTGAAGAGAGCTACAAACCCCAAGCATTTTTAGAGTCATTTGAGTTCGTGATTTTTTTCAGTGAGCTGATTTCAGTTCGTGACTCAATTTTTGTATGTGAAACTTCTTCTTCTCACTTCATCTTTTGATCATCTCTTTTAATCTTCCTAATTGATAGATGATATGTGTTTAGAATGTTGTTAGATCATATTCTAGGGGTGGTTGATCTATTGATTGTTGAGTTTTAGCCATTTGATTTCAATTGAACATATATTGCTAAACTTGACCTATCTTGACATTGATTCTAGAAATACTTTTTGTTCTTGAGCTTGATTGTTGATTTCTAGGTTTTTGTCATATGTTCATGAACTAGGATTTTTGATTGTGCTATCTACCATTTAAATCTAGTTCTTGTTTGGATTGAATATGCTGTGGATTTCAATTGTTAACTTGTTCACTTGATTTCAAAGCTAGTTTTGTGATTTCTATTAAAAACTTGTTATTCTAACTTTGATTGACATGTTTAGGTTTCTAGATATTTTTGTGAATGATTCTGAATGTCTAATCTAGATCTCTAATCACATGTTCATAAGAATTAGTTACATTTGCTTATGAGCTTGATTTGTGCAAATCTAATTCTTTATAGAGTGTGTTTGATCTACTTGCTCTATTTGCTTATTGTAAGGTTCCCATTTGTTGATTGGCTCATTTCGTGGATAAACCATATGTTGGGGTTCTTTGTAAGGGTAGCTTAGGTGTTGTTGTTATTGCTCAAGCCCTTTGAAGACCTCGTCTTGATAAGCACCGAAGGTAGATTTCTATGTGCTTACTTTTCTTTGAAGAGATTTAGATTGCACACACTCACTTAGCATTCTTGCTTTTGTGTGCTTTCTCTTCACATGTCGCATTTCACACTTGCACTTATATGTTATTTTCTGTTGTGTGTATTTGTGTCTTGTAATTCGTTTCTTGATAATTTTCAGAAATGTCCGCGCATGCACTAGAATGTGCTTGGTTTTGCGCGAAGATCACCTATGGAGATTGCCCTTGGCTTCTCCTTGGTTTTCACCCATGTTGGTGATCGACGGTTATGATCGGTGGCCTGACCGCTTAATGAAACCGCCGTTCAAGACCTGATTGAATTTTCCTCTCGGGTTAATTCGACGGTTGAATCGGCGGTCACGAAACCGTCGATTGAAACCCCCGTTCATACCTGATTGATTTTTTCTCTCGGTTTGATTCGGCGGTCACGAAACCACCGAATGAAACCGCCGTTGTTCCCCTGTTCTTCTCGGGATCAATTCGATGGTTATTATCGGCAGCCTGACCGCCGATTGAAACCGCCGATTGGTGCGTTTCAGGGGTAAACTTGTCTTTTCACATGCTCTGTTTTTCATGCCTATAAATACATCACTTTTTCTTGTTCTGAGTGTGACTCTTTAATCATCAAGAACCCTACTTTTAAAAGAGAGATTTTTAAGAGAGAAAGCAACCAAGTTTGCTCATTTAAACACTCAAACCAAAAATCATTTGCATCAAAGTTCATCTAGCATTCTCTAGCATATCTAGGATGCTTGCTTGCATGGGTCTTTCATCATCACACTTGCTTTGGTAAGTTTTTCACTATTATCATATATAATTAGTGTTTAATTTATTATGGCATCTCTTTTATTACTTGATTGTTCTTAGATTGAATTCTAATATTCAAGATAGAGATTGTTGTGTTGATTTGATTGAGTGTTGTTTTTATGATAGATATCTAGGTTTCTACAATCTATGATTATCTAAGCTAATTGACATGTCATTTAGCTTTAATATCTAGGATTTTTTTTAATTGCAAATTCTTCATCTTAGATAAGCATATAGGGTTTCCCTTGCTCTATGTTGCATTTGAATATTCATATATTCACTTAGGGTGTTAATCTCTTTTTAGAGAATTAAGTCTTGTGTTGTGACCGGGATTAGGTTGCTTAATTCACAAGCAATCGGACTAGGTTCGCTTATACCGGGATTAGGTAGGTGTGTGATTACTTCCGGGATTAGGTTGCAATTTCATCACATTTAGTGGATTCGAGGTTCGGGTGTGGATCACTTAACAGCCCGTGGTTTTTCCCGTGAGGGTTTCCACGTAAATATCAAGTGTTGTTTTAATTTCCACACAATATTACACTTGCTATACTTTATTGACTATTAGGGGTATTTTCGTAATCTTGTCCTTAAACGAAAATTGGGTAAAATTAGTTAAAATCTATTCACCCCCCCCCCCCCCCCCCCCCTCTAGATTAATAGTTTACACACCGTGAGAACTTTCACTTGTGTTTGCATCATTTGCATCGCTTAGAACATTGCCTTGTGAAAGGTTGAAGTCTCCTGCAAAGTGAGTGAAGCTTTGTCTTGAGCAAGAAGTCTTGGCTAGGAAAGTGTTCCGGATAGCCAAGCAAGAAGTCTTGATTAGAGTCGGGAGGACTCGGATAGTCAAGCAAGAAATCTTCCTAGAGACGTGAGCGTCTTGGATAGGAAGTTGCTTTCTAGAGGTGTAGGACACATCTTGTATACGAAGTAGGCTTGGTGATTCACTAGCCCGAGGGTAGATTAGGAGTTGATAGCTTGAGCGGATATCATGAGTTGGTAGCTTAAGTGTGTAAGTCCGGATTACTTTGTCGGTGGTTGTGGTATCAACCCGTGGATATTTCCTCTTTGAGGTTTTACCACGTAAAAATACTTGTGTTCATTTTTGTTTTTACTTTTCTTTATCTTCCATATCTTACATTGATTGCATATCTTGTAAATTGATTAACTCTTGTATTAGTGAAATCAATTCATTTGTTAAATCTAATCAAGTGTGCATTTTCTTTGTTATATTCCGTGTTATTTTTAATATTGGAAGAATTTGAGTCTATACCTATTCACCCCCCCTCTAGGTATATTTTGCACTACTACTTAAGGGAAATTTCAGACTGTCTGATCAGGAACTTGTCATCAACTGGCCACTTACCTGTATCACTTCAACACCTTAACGTTGAGTTTTGCTCGTAACTCACACGTTTGTCATCGGGTCAGTTACCTCAAAATCAATAGTACTTGTGCAAGTCTCAATTCCATAGCTGACAGCTTACAAAATCGTAGCAGCCTCCATGAGATTTATATATTTGATCTTCCAAGTCTTGTTTCCTTCCTAGAAGATGGGCTTCCCAACTCTAATTTAACAATTCATTCAATCCGGTACTGTGAAAAACTTGTCGCGCTACCCAACTCCATGCACACCCTCAATTCACTTAAAGAACATCAACCTAACATCACTTTCAACCTTTTGGTAACAAGGTTTTCCCTTCAGCCTAACATCACTTTCTATCATGAGTCCTCAGTTTTACGATTATCAAGTCATGAAATGATTGCACATTAGCGGATGTCCAGATGCTAAGTCCTTTCCAGAGGAAAAGAAGAAAAAAAAGAAGGCGATTGTTTTGCCCATTTGTCTAACTAGTCTGACTCTCAAAACTTTGTAAAGTTAGAAAGCCTATCTCCCAAGGGTTTTAGAAACCTAACCTCTCTTGAATATTTGTCGATCTCTAAGTGCCCCACGCTGACATCCTTTCCGAAGGAGGGCCTGCTATCCTCTCTTCTTGAGTGGCATATTTCTGATTGTTCCAAGTTGAAGGATTATTGTGTAAGGGGTATAAGATAGACGACATTCCTTACGTTAAGATAAATGGAAAATTCATCCGCTAACCAAAGCCAAGCCAACAATTTTGAACACTCTTAGGTATGCCAGTTATAATTGTTTTACATTTTGATTCTAGCTCTATTTAGTACTTTTTGGTAATCGGTCAACTGCCTTAGCTCCAAGGTTGCGTTGTTTTGTTTTTATTTTAGTTTAATTTTGGTTTTTTGGAGTAGAAATTACTAAAAATAAATATTACGTGTGTCTAAACAACCTAGAGGGGGGTGAATGGGTTGTTAATCGATTATTACCAATTTTTCGATTAGTCGATATTAACATATAAAACCCAAACATACAGAAATAAAAATCAAGTGTAAAGTGTGGAAATTAAAGAACACTTGATTTTTACATGAAAACCTTCAACAAGGAAAAATCATGGGCAAATATGTGCGCCACACACGATCCTCGAATCCACTATATGTAATGATGTTTACAACCTAGGTTGACCTCAACCATTCTCGGTTACTAACCCACCACTACTACCCGCATGCCTTTTATAGCGAACCTAGACTAACCGTAGACAACCTTTATATGAAGAGAAGGTTACACTCTCAAGTGAGCACTTTCTAATCTACCCACAAACCTTTTACAGAGGAGTTAGTACAATACTTGTGCAACTTCACCTAGAAGCCACATGACTTTGACTCTATGAAGAGAATTAAAAAGTCTAAGTGAATATGGAAATAATGATGCACAAATGCAAAGAGTGCTAGACTAAACACTAGATGCTTAACTAGATGTAGATAATGCAATTTAACATCCTAGTTATCAAACAAGCCTACATGAACATACATAAGGACTGATCGCGGTCCAAATGTTTACATTTAGCGCTCCCTAACTTGGCTTTTGTAACCGTTTTCCGAGCCCTTTTTGGTATTAATATTGTAAATAAGTGTTTTTCAGATGTTTCAGCTCATCAGGGGTATTTTGGGCCAAACTGAAGAAAAGTGGCGAAATTGGGGCAAAAGAGGGCAAATATGTAATTATGGAGAATCAGGGGTTAAAGTGTAATTCTGGAGGAATTATTGCATATTTGGTGATTAAGGAAGAATTCAGGGGTGCATTGTGTAATTCGCTAACCATGAGCAGAAGTCATGGCGGGTTCATGAGGCGGGCATATGCCAGCCTTCCCGAAGGTATGAAGTCGCCATAAAGCAAGGCGGGTTCATGCGGCGAGCTCGTGCGGCGGGAAAGAGGCCTCCGAGGGCAAGGCGGGTTCGCGCGGCGGGTTCGACGGCGGGTAAGAGCTCGCCTTCCAGCTGGGAACAAGCCCGCCCACTCAACCGACCTTGGAGTTTGCACGTCCAAACTTGCCCAATTCTTCCCTACTATATATATTCTTCCTTTCCCAACCTTAAACACTAACCCTAACATCCAAAATACCCTAGAATAAACCACACCACATAGCATACACATCCTATTGCACCAAATAGCTTATAATTACATTAGTATAGCTTAGATAACTTAGAGAAGCACTACTTGTTGCATGAGAGCTTCATAGCTTGGGAGAAGTGGAATTGGAGCTTCATTGAAGACAAGAAGATTACCATCTTGTGGTTACTTCTATCTATTACTTCTTTCATTTATTAGTGATTCATGTAACATGTATGTGTATAATAATCTTTATGTTAAGGGATTGATTTTCATATGATTTATTATTGTAATTGATTGATCTCTATGTCTATTATATCCATATATTAGCTAGTAAATGTTGTATTGAGTTAAAGTGAATGGATGCATGTTATTGATGGACTAATTAGTAACTTGTAATCTTGTTTAATAACATTTGATTAGCTATATTGGAGAAGTATTGGTTAGTAATTGCATGATCAACACTTATTAACTAATTCTTAGGTTCTAGGTGTAATTACTCTATTATTGTCATTCTAAGATCATAGTTGATGATAATTAGAGTGGTAGTCGTTTAATTACCTATGCCTTAGAACTAGAGTGCTTAATTGTGATCAATTAATAAAATCCCTTTTCATTTATCCATGCTCTTGCATAACCTTGCAAGAATTAGTTAGTTTAGTTAGTTGTAGTTAAGTTAGTATAATTTAGTTGTAGTTAATTAATTGAGACATTAGTGTAATTTAATTGTAGTGATTTAGTGGTTAATTTACTTATTTGCTTTATTACCATCTAGTTAGTTTAGATTAATTAGTTGTCTAGTGATTGCATCTTTACCTTACCGTTGTAATTAGAAATTACGTATCCGTGACCATAGGATACGCTTAGCTTAAATTAGCCATCCTAGCCATTAGTTTAGATAATCGATTGCCACCGTTTCCTTTACTTTTATGCTTGTAATTAGTATAAATAACTTGACTATAACAAAGACGTAGAACCTACTTAAGCGTACCATACTTCCTCCGTGGGAACGATACCCTTACTTGTATCCGCTATACGACTCGTTCGACTCGTATACTTGCGAAGGGTATAAACTCGCACGCATATCGTTTACCGGTAGTTTATAGAACTATCGCGTACCACGTTTGCGGCGATCAAGGACTCAATTAGATAAAAAGAGATTTTAGCAACCTAATTGTCAACAACCAACACATAAACATTCAAAAGCTTAACTAGTTGATTAAAAGACAATCTATCAACCTAGTCAACAATAAATCACACAAAAATGTTTATGACTTAGCTTTTAGGCAAAATAACCTAATCAATTAAGCTATCAAAATACAAATCCAATCATGTTATCAAGACTCATAAATATATGCAATAAATAGAGTCTAGGTATTTAATCATGAAATAAACACCTAATCTGGAGTAAGAAGAACATTAAATGATATTGAATGAAGTTCTAACTTACCTAGTCATGAAACCATGAAGACTCATACTTAAATGAAGTTGAATGATGCAAGATGGAGATGGGTTTTTGGGTTTGGAGAGTTAAAGATGCAAGCCTGTGCTTTCTCTCACTAGGGGAGCTCTTCCTCTCTCTAAAATGTGAATTTGTGAGCTCTTGGTCGAGCAAAAGAAGAAGAGAATGCATATATAATAGGGTAAGACGAAACCACGTCGTTTTGGAAAAGAACAGCCCAAATCCTGTCATTTGCGATGGTCTGGCATTGGTCGAGTAGCACACGACCAGTGCACAATCACTGTCCAATTTATGCTGGTGAGTTGCGCATGACGACCAATGCTAGACTAGCGCTCAACTTCTGCTCAAGATTCAAGCACCCCAAACCATGACTAAACGACATCGAAAACTTTCGTATTATATATCGTTGGAAAGGTATAGAAGTCTTTTTTCTACTCCAATTAAAAGAATGACATTTTAATGTCTGTAAAAACAATTATGGTCAATTGAGTGACCAATGGTCAGATTCGGATAACAACAATGATGCCCTGTTTTAGTGGTCACTTTGGAGATTTCAAAACTAATCCAAACGGTCATGAAATATTACGAATAATATACTGTTGGAAAGGTATGGGTGTCTAGTTTGTCCAAAATTTTACAAAACTCAATTTCAATCTTTTTGTAAAAAGTTATGATCACAAGACCATACAAAGGTCATTTTTGAAAAACATTTAAATCATTGAAATCCAATCTTTTGAAACTAGACACTTTACTCCAAATAACCAAACCGAATTTAACACTTATCCAAGAGGAGATGAGACCTTCTCAAGTGGTCAACCATCGCACTAAAACATGCACACCATAGTGCAAGCGCGGACGTTTCCTATCACACAAACGGAAACGGATTACACCACACTTAAGACTAACATGAAGGGCAAGTGTGGTTGTGAATAAATAACATGCATGGGAATGAGTAACATCATGAATAATCACCAAGCATGTGATACACAAAAGAAATGAAATATATGAAAATGCATAAGTATGATGATAAAGCATATAAGCACACAATTAAGAGAACCACAAATGCAATCATATAAATGCAATGAAAGTGTGTCTGTGTTAAATGACATAGATGCACGGATCAATGAAACACACATGCATGGTAACAAATGCAAGATAGATAAAGATGCATGCAAGTGTGTGTGTACACCTAATCTCTTCAAGAATCAAGGTCAAGTGATATAACTTTTGAAGCTTTTGATCTTGAAGTCACGGAGATGCTTGGAAGCTTGCCTTGATAATCATCAAGATGACCTAAGCTACTTATTACACACTCATCCCCAATGTAGTATGTCATGAAATAAGCCAATCACAAAATAGAGGTCCTTACAATTACTTAATTTAGTTGAATTGAATATAACATTTTGTATCTGAAATCTGATTATTGAATGGTATTTTTTCTCTTATTTGTGAGAATGTGATCTATCTATTAAAACACAATTATAGTTGAAATGATATATGGCATGTTCATTTCGAATCTCCATAGTTAATCTGCTGGATTTTACTCTTGAGCAATTTGAACAATCTTCTTTCCAATGTTATCACCACAAAAGAGTCCAGCAAAAGCAGAGGGAATGCTCTCCACCCCATTTGAGATGTCTTCAAGTGCTTGAATTTCACCATTACGAAGGTGATCGCAGGTTGTTCGAAGGAAATCTTGATACACATTCATATAATCAACAACCAGAAAGCCTTCTATCTTAATTCTCTTGTACACAACATCTAGCATATTTGGAGCAGCTCGTTTTCTAACGTCTGTATACTCAGAGATTACCCCACAAGCAGCTACTCTACCAAAAGCTTTCATGTTAGCCACTGCTGCATCAAGCATTTCTGCTCCCACATTATCAAAATATATGTCAATTCCATCCGGGAAGTACCTACATGTAAGAGTAGTGATAAGACCATCAGATTGTAAATGTAATACATTGCAAAGGTTATTTGATTTGTGTTAACTTTAAATACAATTTGCTTTCTAGGCAACATTCTAATACGCAACGGTGCAGTTTTCTTCTGAAAAAAAATAATAATGAAATATTATTACAAAGATACTATTTAGGCACTATTAGTAAACATTATCAATTACGTACATTGGTTTTTTGTTTTTTTCATCAAATATTAATTTCATGATATTTTAATACTATTTAGCCTTTTTCTTTTTCTTTTTGTTGTTGTTGAAATAATAATACTATTTAGCTACTATTAGGCCATCTCCAACCCTACGTTTCCCCATACGCCATCTTCATTTTGCAGCAAAAATCCCTTCAACCCAGTTTTTATCCACTGCACCTTTTTTGCTCGGTTGAATAGTGATGTGCAATATCAAGCGCGACATTGTTCACCTAGTGCAAAAATGCCGCCCACTTTTTTTTGTTTTTTTCATCCCTATATTTTTCTAAGATCACAGTTTGACCCTATTTATGAAAATCTATTCTGATTATATCCTTTATTTAAAGGTTTTGTTCAATCACAGTTTTACCCTTAATTA
The DNA here is from genome assembly GCA_030490815.1 of Acer saccharum. Lineage (NCBI taxonomy): Eukaryota > Viridiplantae > Streptophyta > Magnoliopsida > Sapindales > Sapindaceae > Acer > Acer saccharum. The sequence continues at coordinate 30,579,196 of CM059878.1, forward strand.
ATTAAATTTATTCCAATTTGGTCCTTTTTATTATTTAATGATTTTGTTTTGATTTAATTATTATTGATATTAACATTTATAATAAACTAAAATTAAGTGTATATTTAAAAAAATTTAATGCAATTTTTTTAAATAAATCACTTTAATTCAAAACAGTGGAAATTAAAGTAAAATGCATTAATTAATAAAAACATTAAAAATGAAATACAAATTTCATAGTGATAAAATAAATTACCATTAATTGGAAGACACTAAAATTAAGGAAAAATACAACATAAATTACAACAACGAATTAGTAGTCTGGAAGACCATTTCTAGATCCTCTGAGATTATTGAAAAAATCACCAAAAGACCCAGATGTATATTGGGATCCCTGGCCTCATTGCTGAGCTCGTTTTGACATAATGCTTAATTGTTCATGATGTATATACTCACGTCGGTTTAGATCAGTTATGGTATTCAAATCCATCATTACAATTTTGGTTTCCTCCAAGTCCAATTTTATGTCCATAATATCATTAGTTATTTGCCACTCCTGACTATTGTTTTCTAAACTTCCATGAGTTCTTGTTGTCCTTCTTTCAAAGTGTCAATAATTTTTGAGTTTCTTTTTAGTGTATTTTTGAGTTGTAATTCGTTTCCGTTTGTTGTTAGGAAACGTTCGCGCTTGCACATTGATTTTCTTGTCTTAGCGCGAAGGTTCAACCGCTTGAAAAGGTCCCCACTTTTCTTGTTTTTCCTTTCCAGGGTGTGTTGCGGCTATCAATCACATTTCTAGCACCCGCATTTCACTCTAGAGAATTGCTAGGACTGATACGGTCAGTGTGTTGCGGCTAGCAACCGCATTTCTAACGCCTGCATTTCTCTCTAGAGAATTACTGGGAGCTGTTGCAATCAGCGTTTTATGGATAGGAATTGCATTTCTAGGGCCTACAATTCACTCCAGATAATGGCTGGGAGTTGTTGTGGTCAATGTTTTACGGCTAGAAACTGCATTTGTTGCACCCGCATTTCTCTCCAACAGTTTTGCTGGTCAAAAATGTGGTTATGAATTGTGGCCAGTAACTGCAATTCTTGCCCGCATTTATGCCTTTTTTTTATTATCAAAACATCATCATTTTAATTAAGGCTTTAAAAACGTTATCATTTCCAGCAAAAATGATTCACAAGAACTTCAAAAATCATATCCTTAGAGTGAGAGTGAAGTCTTCTAGTGTGAGAAGCTCCAAAAAAGCTTTTTTAACACTCCATCCCCAAATTCACGTGCATTTAAAGCTTCATCTAGCACATGAAGCATGGTTTTTCATCATATGTTCACTTGGTAGGTAAAAACAAACATCTCATTTTATTTATTGTTCTACTTGTCCAAGACTTTATTTTTATTGCATATCTTGTGAAGTTATGAAGATTATTGGGGTTAGCTAATAACTAGGTTATTAGATTTACATTCTCTACCTCTAGTTAAGCATTTTGTGTATTTTTCTGGCACATACTTGCTTTGAGCATTCATACATATTCACTTAGGCATTAATTATCTTCTAAGAGTCCAAGTAGTTGCACACGCAAGTGTCAAGAGTCACTATAAAAAATCTGCGAGTAGATAGGTTTAAGTTATAACCCTTGAAAAGTGTGACTAGGTTGTCAACTTAGGATGTAATTAAACTATCATATAATGGATTTCTATGACTAAGTGGCTAGCGAGGCTAGTCCCGTGGGTTTTTCCTAGTTGGAGGATTTCACACGTAAAAATCAAGTGTTTTTTAATTTCCACATTATTTACTTTATTTTTATTGTTATTGTTGGTTGTTGTTAATTTAATATTGACTAATCAAAAATTTGGTAACTTAAACGATTAACAACTCATTCAGCCGCTGAGAGTTTGTTTAGACACACTTCTAGGTAGTTTCAATTATATTAAATTGTTATACATCAAAATACATAACATTACACGTGTTATGTAGTCTTTAAAATTATGTAATTTTATACATGTTTTGTATAAAATATTTTCTTAATTTTGTTTCAATTGTTTGATTACACAATCCATATTCACTTGATTTTGTTCTAATTGTTAGATTAAACAATTAAAACTAGTAATAATTAGTAAATTTTCAGGTGTAGAATCCATTTATATAACATCATATCTTTTAGCATTTTAAATTTTTAACTATTTTTTTTGGGGGCAAAGTTTAGTGAAATGTAATCATCTTTAATGTTTTTAAGTTAGTTGTAAAAACACTAATAGTATTTATTGTATGATCAGTAATGTTAGACTTCCCAAAACTTTACCCTAATTCATTCTCAAATAATGTGGTATATGAGTTGTCAACATAACATAATTCACTGCATAATCTCATGATTTATAGGATGTTGAGAACTCACATGTCACATCACTTGGAATTGAATTTGAGCAAATTTTTTGGTAAGCCTAGTATTACTCTTACTATATATTATATTACAAAGGTAACTCATTTACAAGTTTAAATAATTGTTATGTATCAATTTTACAATATATTTCATATTCTTGAGTAGTCTACTATTGAATCCATTATGGTATTATTAAAAAACGAAACACATACTTTCAACAAGAATAACTTAATTAAAAAAATCAATTAAAAAAAATACCACCTTGAATTTTTAAAATTAAGATCAGACTTGCAAGCCATTAATTATGCAAAAGAAAGATACATCTAACGACTAATAATTAAAAAACAAAAAATAAATTTAGACTATATATATATATATAGTCTCTTAGGGATTCCTTATTTTAATTTCGGTAAGGACCTTGATGATATGACATTGATTTTTATGAATTTTGATCTCATTTTTTTTTGTAGATGATAATTCATTGAAATCTACCTATGAATAAGATTTGAGAATTTTTCAAGCACTAGAACTATTTTTCTTGAATTTTCCTATATTTCACCTATTTTTTTGATACCTTCATACTTAACAAAATTGGGATAAATAGTTCAAGTGCTTGAAAAAATTTCAAATTTTATCCATTGGTAGATTTCATTAAACTTATCATCCATAAAAAAAATTAAGATCAAAATTCATAAAATCGATGTGATTTCATCTAGGTTCTTATCGAAATTAAAATCAGGGATCTATTATGAGAGACTCAGTGTGTGTGTGTGTGTGTGTATATATATATATTGTGTGCAACGTTGCATAGTGCAACCTAAGAAAATTTGATTGTGATCCTGTTTTTTTGGTATGATCACATCAACTAATATGCGATAACATTATATGTATATGTGATTACATGGAATCACATGTAATCACATACTATTGCATTGTGCAAAGTTGCACTTTAGAATAACCCTATATATATATATACAATTTTTCTATTATCAGTTCAAACTGACAAAAGATATATCAGTTCATTGCATGTGGGTCATTGGATTTAAATACTTTGACTTGGCTTCATGCACTTGTCAAAGAATCTTTTAAATCCAATGGCCCACATGCAAGGAATTAATATATTTTATATCAGTTCGAACTGATAATATATATATATATATATATATATTGAAGTTATAATGATGTGAGATATCCAAATGGAAAAATATGCGGGATCCCATACTTGAAACTCTCTCTCTCTCTCTCTCTTTCTATATATATATATATATATGACTCATTCTTAAGTGCAACATGACACCATACAATTTAAAAAAATAGTATGTGATCACATATGGTTACATGTGATCATAAATATATATAATGTTATTGCATATGAATTGCACGTGATCACACAATTAAATTATTTTGATCGCATGTTAGAACATACAATCACATATTAGCTTGTAAGGATTCCCGTAGTTTTTAATTGGCTTATTTCGTGATCAAACCATATGTGGGGATCATGTAAGGGTAGCTTAGGAATGCGTTCAAGCTCAAGGCCCTTGCAAGTGTTAAGCACTCCAAAGGTATATGTTTAGTGCTAATTTTTCTATGAAGAGATTTAGTGCACACACTCACTTAGCATACTTGCATTTGTGTGCATTCTCTTCACATGTCACTTATCACACTTGCACTTCTTTGTTATATTTTTATGTGTGGATTTGTCCATAGATGAGTTCCGATCGATTCGGAGACTTGTCTATATGTTTCGGATGATTTCCGAGACATTTGGGACATTCCGTGTTTTTATCGGAAACCGAAATTCAATTCCGAGCTTAAATTGAAAGGTTATATAATTTTTCATATTTATAATTGAGTTCGGGTTAATTTTCCGAAGAGGGAATTGAATTCCGAATACTGAGTTCAGAACTAGACTGAAGGCTTTGTATGTCATGATTGCAACACAAAGAGAGAAGCATGTGATGGCTTGTGTGTGTGTGGCTTTTCTTTTTTTTGCCCCGTGGGCCACGCCATAACCCACGCCCAATATCTATCTCTGCCCCCGTTGCACCCACGTCCTCATCAACGCGCACCTGATGCCTTTCTTTCTTTTTTTAGTTTGTTTGCTTTTTATTCAGTTTGTTTGTTTTGTTAAAAATATCTCTTTATATATATATATATATATATATATATATATTATAGTGGTCTGATATATTTATATATGTGCCGCCTCTGATGTTTGTTATTATATATATTTATTCATGCTGCACCTTTTTTTGTCTTTTATATATTATATATATATATATATATATATATATATTATCGTTTTAGCTGCACCTAACTTTTGTATACATTATATTTTATATATATATATTCTTCACGTGCATCACTTTGTTTTTGACTTATGCATATATTATTTATTTTATTGTATAGTGCTTCACGCCTCCTTTTGTATTTTTTTTTTTGTGTCTTTCTTGACCTGATTCACTTTTGTATATATATACACTTTCTTCTTCATTTTTTTTTTAACAAGGCAAACATACACACTTTGAGAGAGCAAAAATATCTTCAAGAGAAAAATCCCCAAGAACTTGTCTTTAACTCTCAAAACCCATTTTCATATGCATCAAAATATCATCTAAGCATTTTCTAGCATAGTTAGGATGTTTACTTGCATGGGTCTTGATCAACACACTTCCCTTGGTATGTTCTTCATTATTATCATTTATAATTAGTGTTTTATTTATCAAGGCATCTCTTTTATTATTTGCTTGTTCTTAGATTAAAATCTAATATTCAAAATAGAGATTGTTGTGTTGACATGATTGAGTGTTGTATTGTGATAGCTAATTAAGTTTTGTGCTTAATCTTGATTAGCTAAACTATTTGATTGAACATGTCATTTAGTTTTTAATATCTAGGATTGTTCTAATTGCATATTAATCATCTTAGATAAGCATATAGGGTTTCCCTTGCTCTATGTTGCATTTTGGATATTCACATATATTCACTTAGGGTTGTATTCTCTTCATAGAGAAAGTAAGTCTTGTGTGTAGCTTCTGGGATTAGGTTGCTTAGATCGCAAGCAAATTGGACTAGGTTCACTCATACCGGGATTAGGTAGGTGTGTGATTACTTCCGGGATTAGGTTGTAATCGTTTACACATTTAGTGGATTCGAGGTTCGAGTGTGGCTTACTTACTAGCCCGTGGTTTTTCCCGTGAGGGTTTCCACGTAAAAATCAAGTGTTATTTATTTTCCGTATATTTTACTTGATTTATTGCTTTATCTATTTAGGGGTAATTTCGTAATTTTGACTAACACGAAAAATTGGGTAAAAAGCGTAAAATCTATTCACCCCCCCCCCCCCCTCTAGATAGTTTTATACACACCGTGCTATAATTAGTTTCAATTGGTATCAGAGCGGGTTCCTAGACATACATAGGTGATCCTTGCTTATTTTGGTGTGTTTTGCATTTTGTGTGATTTTTGATCATTCATACATTTGGATTTATTTCATTCATTCATAAACTCTATGAGTGGAAACGGTGGAAATGGTGGTGGCCACGAAGGTGCTTCTAGCACAAGGCCTCCATTTCTTACCGGATTGAACTATTCCCAATGGAAAGGGAAGATGGAATCCTACATATGCCAAATTCATGACCGTGCTTGGATGGCGGTGGAAGACGGATATGATCTTCCCATGATGACTCCCGGTGGTGGAGGAGAAGAAGTTTTGAAGCCTAAGGCGCAATGGAACGCGCAAGAGTTTGAGGCTTCTAAGTGGAATAGGAAGGCTATGCATGCCATCATGTGTGCAATGGATGAGAATCAGTACAAGCTTATTCAGAACACTCAGATTGCAAAAGTGGCATGGGACATCCTTCAAGTTGCTCATGAGGGAACCGAGGTGGTGAAGGAGTCCAAGCTTCAAGTCCTCCAAACTCAGTTTGAGTTACTTAGAATGGGAGAGGATGAATGCTTTAATGATTTCAAAATCAAATTGATGGACATAGTAAATCAAAGCCATCAACTCGGAGACCCGTATTCGGATAGGAGAGTCAAGCAAAAAATTATGAGATCTCTCCCCGATAGGTTTGAATCAAAGGTGACAGCCATAGAAGAAAATAATGGCTACATGGATATGAAGCCAAGTGAGGTAATTGGACGTCTCCTTGCATATGAGTCTAGGAAGGCTCCTAGCACCACTACTCCTCCTAAGAAGTCTAAAGGAATAGCTTTGAAAGCATCTAAGGATGCAAATGAGGCAAAGCATGATTCGGATGAAGACCTTGCCTTATTCGTGAAAAGGTTCAACAAGGTTATGGGGTTCAAGAAGAAGAAGGGATTTGGGTCAAGAGGACAAGACTTGAAGAAAAAGAGTTCCTTCAAGAAGGTTGAGCCTAGACAAGAGAGGACTAAAAGGAAAGGGGTCTGATGCTTTGAATGTGGTGGGATTGGTCACTTTGCCCTCGAATGTGCTAATCACAATGAAAGGAAGAAGGGTAAAGTGATGGCCGCCACTTGGAGTGGGAGTAGTGATGACTCCAATGAGGAAGATGAGTCTTCAAGTGAAGAAGAGCTCATGGCTAACTTCCTAGCTTTTGCCTCTTCTCACAAGAGCAAAAGTGCTAGTGAAAAAGAGGAGATGAGTCAAGAGGAAATTGACTCTAGTGAAGTAGAAAGTGACTCCTCTTCTAGTTCCAAAAAGAAATTTGTGGAGCAAAAGGTGCTTGCTAAATACCATGCCGAGTTCAATGATTTAGCAATTAAAAGCACAAGAAAGATTGAGAGGTTGAGAGAAGAGAACCTTGAACTTTCGGCTCACAATGACCACTTAAGTGAACAAGTGGAAAGATTGAAGAGGAGAGAGGATAAGTTAATTGAGGAGTTAGACTTATCCAAGAGAAGTGAAGAAGGCTTGAAAAGGGAACTTGTTGAAGTTAAAGGGTCCTTGGCTAGGATAGATTCTAGCACCAAGAAGCTTGATCATTTACTTGGTGTTGGAAAGAGTCCAAGTGACAAGAGAGGTCTTGGGTATGAAGATGGCAAGAAAGTCTCAACCTCTAACAAGACAGTGTTTGTCAAGAGCTTGAAGAACGAAGAAACTTCATTTGTGCAACCTCCTAGGAAGAAGTTAGAAGTAGGACAATGTTCTAATGCACAAGTGAAAATGGGGCCAAGAAGGAAATCTCAAGCTCAACCCCCTAGGGTTCCTCAAGCCAACACTCCTCCCAAATTGGCTCACAAAGGAAAGAGACCAATCATGCAACCTCAAGCTTGGAAGCAACCTAGACTGGTTCAACAACGAAGATGGATTGAACCCACTTATCCACAAAGATATGGACGAGCTCCCATACGTGCACAAAGACGAGGTATGATTCCTTTTTTCATCCCTATTTGTCACTTTTGTGGTTGTGATGGTCATATTAGACCGAATTGCTTTCAATATATTAAAATGTGTAGAAAACAAAGCATGATTGAAAAGAGAAAGAATAGAGCCAAGATGCATGTTTCTAGGAATGAAAATATTGATTTGCATGATCCTAGAAATAGTAGAGCACATGTTCCAAAGACCACTAAGAAAGCTAAAATTGTTGCTAAGTGGATTAGAAAGAATGAAAATGTTTGCCATGTTGCATAAATAGCCTTAAAGGCAAATTCTTCTAATTTTTGGTATTTGGATAGTGGGTGCTCTAGGCACATGACGGGAAACAAGAGTTTCTTCGAGACTCTTGTTATGGAGGAAGGTGGAAATGTCACTTTTGGTGATGGATCCAAAAGAAATGTTGTAGGGAAAGGAACCATTTCCGTTCCCGGATTACCCTCCTTATCCAATGCTTTATTTGTTGATAGCTTGAAAGCCAATTTAATAAGCATTTCACATCTTAGTGATGAAGGATATTCCGTCTTGTTTTCTAAAGATTATTGCTCTATCCTTAAACCCAATGGACAAACCTTGTTGAAGGGCATGAGATCTAGCAACAATTGTTATTGTCTTGAAGCTAGTATTGTATCTAATCATGTGTCCATGGATGAGCAAATTGAGTTGTGGCATGAAAGACTTGGCCACATGAACTTTAGGGATCTACGGACCCTTGGAAAGTTCAATTGTGTGCGTGGCCTCCCTAAGCTTGGGAAGAAAGCCAATGGTATTTGTGGACCTTGCCAACAAGGAAAGCAAACTAAAAGCATGCACCAAAAGGGTAAGTATCTCACCACCAAGGAGCCTCTTGAGCTTCTCCACATGGACCTCATGGGTCCCATGCAAACCGAAAGTTTGGGTGGAAAGAGATACATTTTTGTTTGTGTTGATGATTTCTCTAGGTTCACATGGACATATTTTCTTAGAGAAAAATCCGAAACTTTTGATAAGTTTAAAATGCTTTGTAATAAAATACAAAATGAGATGAACTCTAATATTAAAAGCATAAAACGGATTAGAAGTGACCATGGGAGGGAATTTGAGAATGCTACCTTTGAAACCTTTTGTAATGGTTTAGGTATCTCCCATGAGTTTTCGGCTCCTAGGACACCTCAACAAAATGGAGTTGTTGAGAGGAAAAATAGGGTCCTTCAAGAGATGGCCCGTGTGATGTTGCTTAGCAACAATGTCCCTAGGAACCTATGGGCCGAAGCCATCAATACGGCTTGCTATATAGGAAATAGAGTTTTCCTAAGGCCCGGTACTAGAAACACCTCCTATGAGTTATGGAAAGGCAAGAGGCCAAATGTTAGCTACTTCCACACTTTTGGAAGCAAATGCTACATTTTGAATGACCGTGATCAACTTGGCAAATTCGATGCTAAGAGTGATGAGGGTATTTTTATTGGCTATGCCTTGAATAGTAGAGCCTATAGAGTTTTCAATTTAAAAACTCTAAGTGTTATGGAATCATCCAATGTCGTATTTGATGATACTAGGCTCAAGTCTAATGATCATGAGGAGGAGGTTATTTTTAGTGATGTTTCGCCTTTGGAGAAGGTTGTGGTGTCTCCTAATGTTAGGATATCTAATGTCAACAATGATGACACAAAACCTATTGATAGAGTTCCTCTCTTGGACTCTAAAGAACCCGCTCCATGGGTTAGGAAACTCCATGATAAAGAAGATATCATTGGAGAGGTTAATGAGGGTGTTAGGACTAGACGTCAACTTGCTAATCTTATTAGCTACACTTGCTACACCTCTCAAATTGAACCCAAAAAGGTTGAAGAAGCCTTAAATGATGAGTTTTGGGTTCTTGCCATGCAAGAAGAGCTAAACCAATTCGAAAGGAATGAAGTTTGGACTCTAGTTCCTAGGCCTAAGACCACTAATGTCATAGGCACTAAATGGATATTTAGGAACAAATCCGATGAGGATGGCAACATAGTGCGGAACAAGGCTAGACTTGTAGCACAAAGGTACTCTCAAATTGAGGGTATCGACTTTGAGGAGACTTTTGCTCCCGTTGCCCGTTTAGAGTCCATTAGGCTTCTCTTGTCCATTTCTTGTGTGCACAAGTTCAAATTGCACCAAATGGATGTCAAGAGTGCCTTCCTCAATGGCTTCTTGCAAGAGGAAGTGTTTGTTGAACAACCCAAGGGGTTTGTGGATGCTCACCACCCCAACCATGTCTATCGCCTCAAGAAGGCTCTATATGGGTTGAAACAAGCACCGAGGGCTTGGTATGAGCGCCTCACTAAATTTCTTGTTGACAATAACTACACAAGAGGTAGTGTTGACAAGACACTATTCATCAAAAGAGACAATGATGAGCTTTTCATATCTCAAATATATGTTGATGACATAGTGTTTGGCTCCACCAACAACACCAAGGTCCAACAATTTGTTGATGTCATGTCTCATGAATTTGAGATGAGTCTTGTTGGTGAGCTTAGTTAATTCCTAGGTTTGCAAATTAAGCAACTAGATGATGGGATTTTCATAACCCAAGCCAAATATGCCAAAAACCTAGTGAAGAAGTTTGGTCTTGAAAAAGCCAAACATTGTGACACTCCTATGAGCACCACTTTGAAGCTAAGCAAGGATGCTAGCGGTAAAAGTGTGGACCAAACCTTATATCGTGGCATGATAGGGAGCTTGCTCTATTTGACCGCAAGTAGGCCCGATATATCATTTAGTGTAGGAGTTTGTGCTAGGTACCAATCCGATCCCAAGGAGTCCCATCTCTCTTCGGTTAAGAGAGTCATTCACTTTGTGAATGGGACTTCCAACTATGGGATTTGGTACTCATTTGACACTAATCCTAGTCTTGTAGGATATAGTGATGCGGATTGGGCAGGAAATTGTGATGATAGGAAGAGCACATCGGGCGGTTGCTTCTTTCTAGGCAACAACTTGGTGTCTTGGTTTTGCAAGAAGCAAAACTCGATTTCCTTGTCCACGGCAGAAGCCGAATACATAGCCGTGGGGAGTGGATGCACTCAACTTATATGGATGAAGCAAATGCTAGTAGACTACGGATTCAACCAAGGTACTCTCACTCTCTTTTGTGATAATCTGAGTGCAATTAATATTTCCAAGAATCCGGTGCAACATTCTAGAACTAAGCATATTGACATCCGCCATCACTTCATTAGAGAGCTTGTTGAAAATAAATGCATAGTACTTGAACATGTAGGTACTAATGATCAACTTGCGGACCTATTTACTAAACCCTTAGATGCTACTCGATTTAAAACTCTTAGTAGATCTATTGGGATATGTCTTGTGGAGTGATGTGTTCTATGATTGACCCCATATGGGGAAACTCAAGCAAAGAGAGCTATTTTGCATTCTTGTAACTTGCAAAAAATTTGAAATAACTTATGCCTCTTCTTTTGATTGCTTGAGTAGGCTTGGTTGTACATATGTATATATGTTTTCAAATTCTATAAGTGTGAACCTTGCTTGTTTACAATCCATGTCATATTTAGGTTCAAACATGCATTTTTGGACTAGGAGATTTACATAGGAAGTATGATGTGAATGACCTATAGTTATCTCCATGACATGATGATTCTTAAATAACATGCTAATGTCTAATGAAAAAGCATGAAATTCATATAACATGCTCACATGAAAAGCATGAATTGATGATTGCATACTCTTAAAATGCAAAACTTGTGTGAAAGCTTATGAGACTCAAAATGAATAAAGGATCTTGTATCCGTTCAAAGGAATTTATATTCCAAATGTCTCTCTTTCTTTATTGGTTGAACATGGCTACTATCATACGGATATCTTATCCGGAAAAATCAAATAGGGTACAAAGTCGCTCATGCCATGTTTCGCTTATAAAGTTGGATATAGTTACTCTAAAATTTGAAATCAATAATCTCTATATCCTTGCTTTTCCCATGACATTGGTGAAATTGGTTTGAATTCTAATTAGAAACCTTTGTCATTTGCTTTGCCAAATACCATTGTATTTTGGACTTGAATGCTATATGTCTTGTATGCAAAGCATGTTGGATTCACACATTTTCATCAAATAAATCTCCTTGTTTCTCTCAAATTAATTGAAGTGCATAAAGTGACTTATATGTATATGCAAATCTTGCATGCTTCTATCTCTCGTTGCTATGAGTGACCCGGTTGGGGACTACTCCTTTGCCTATATCATGACAAAAAGGGGGAGTAGGATATGGTAAGGGGAGATGCAAATTGGTGTTGCAATTGTGCACATTGGGGAGATAACACTTTGAGGGGGAGCATTGCATTTATCATACATTGCATATATTTTGTAATGTTGTGCCTAAATTCTAAAAATGCAAATGCTTGTTTTGATGTCACTTGATTAATCTCACATGTACTTTTTGGAAAAATATAGAAACTTTGTTTTGTAGGGTTGGTTGTTCTACAAGAGATTGGAGCATTGAAGATTTTATTTTGTTTATTATCTCTTTGTATTGTAGAAGATCTATGTTATCCCGTTGTTTCTAATTTTTTGTGAGGAATCAATGTGAGTGGTGGTTTTGTCACGAAATAGCCAAAGGGGGAGATTGTAAGGATTCCCATAGTTTTTAATTGGCTTATTTCGTGATCAAACCATATGTGGGGATCATGTAAGGGTAGCTTAGGAATGTGTTCAAGCTCAAGGCCCTTGCAAGTGTTAAGCACTTCAAAGGTATATGTTTAGTGCTAATTTTTCTATGAAGAGATTTAGTGCACACACTCACTTAGCATACTTGCATTTGTGTGCATTCTCTTCACATGTCACTTATCACACTTGCACTTCTTTGTTTTATTTTTATGTGTGGATTTGTCCATAGATGAGTTCCGAGCGATTCGGAGACTTGTCTATATGTTTCGGATGATTTCCGAGACATTTGGGACATTCCGTGTTTTTATCGAAAACCAAAATTCAATTCCGAGCTTAAATTGAAAGGTTATATAATTTTTCATATTTATAATTGAGTTCGGGTTAATTTTCCGAAGACGGAATTGAATTCCGAATTTTGAGTTCAGAACTGGACTGAAGGCTTTGTGTGTCATGATTGCAACACAAAGAGAGAAGCATGTGATGGCTTGTGTGTGTGTGGCTTTTCTTTTTTTTGCCCCGTGGGCCACGCCATAACCCACGCCCAATATCTCTCTCTGCCCCCGTTGCACCCACGTCCTCATCAACGCGCACCTGATGCCTTTCTTTCTTTTTTAGTTTGTTTGCTTTTTATTCAGTTTGTTTGTTTTGTTAAAATATCTCTTTATATATATATATATATATATATATATATATTATAGTGGTCTGATATATTTATATATGTGCCGCCTCTGATGTTTGTTATTATATATATTTATTCATGCTGCACCTTTTTTTGTCTTTTATATATATTATATATATATATATATATATATATATATATATATATATTATCGTTTTAGCTGCACCTAACTTTGTATACATTATATTATATATATATATATTCTTCACGTGCATCACTTTGTTTTTGACTTATGCATATATTATTTATTTTATTGTATAGTGCTTCACGCCTCCTTTTGTATTTTTTTTTTTTTTTTTTTTGTCTTTCTTGACCTGATTCACTTTTGTATATATATACATTTTCTTCTTCATTTTTTTTAACAAGGCAAACATACACATTTTGAGAGAGCAAAAATATCTTCAAGAGAAAAATCCCCAAGAACTTGTCTTTAACTCTCAAAACCCATTTTCATATGCATCAAAATATCATCTAAGCATTTTCTAGCATAGTTAGGATGTTTACTTGCATGGGTCTTGATCAACACACTTCCCTTGGTATGTTCTTCACTATTATCATTTATAATTAGTGTTTTATTTATCAAGGCATCTCTTTTATTATTTGCTTGTTCTTAGATTAAAATCTAATATTCAAAATAGAGATTGTTGTGTTGACATGATTGAGTGTTGTATTGTGATAGCTAATTAAGTTTTGTGCTTAATCTTGATTAGCTAAACTATTTGATTGAACATGTCATTTAGTTTTTAATATCTAGGATTGTTCTAATTGCATATTAATCATCTTAGATAAGCATATAGGGTTTCCCTTGCTTTATGTTGCATTTTGGATATTCACATATATTCACTTAGGGTTGTATTCTCTTAATAGAGAAAGTAAGTCTTGTGTGTAGCTTCCGGGATTAGGTTGCTTAGATCGCAAGCAAATTGGACTAGGTTCACTCATACCGGGATTAGGTAGGTGTGTGATTACTTCCGGGATTAGGTTGTAATCGTTTACACATTTAGTGGATTCGAGGTTCGAGTGTGGCTTACTTACTAGCCCGTGGTTTTTCCCGTGAGGGTTTCCACGTAAAAATCAAGTGTTATTTATTTTCCGTATATTTTACTTGATTTATTGCTTTATCTATTTAGGGGTAATTTCGTAATTTTGACTAACACGAAAAATTGGGTAAAAAGCGTAAAATCTATTCACCCCCCCTCTAGATAGTTTTATACACACCGTGCTATAATTAGTTTCATAGCTGATGTGGTTGTACCAAAGAAGACATGATCACAGTAAAAAAAAATCCATTACATCATGTAACGTTGCACCCAAGGGCAGCCCTATATATATATATATATGGATACTGTATATAGTTTAGCTTGAGCAAAAAATGTCTTTTGTGTACGCCCCTGATCGCATATATATATATATAAAATTATCGCATATGAGTTGTATATGATTGCTCCAAAAAAAAAAATTAAGTTATATTTTAATGTGGTCAAATGTGAACTGTATGTGAAAAGATATGGTCGCACCAAAAAAGTCATGATCATATTAATGGATGCACCAGTGCAACAGTGCACTAAAAGGGATCCCATATATATATATATATATATACATATATATTTATATTTATATAATGCCGGTCCTGACATTTCCGAAGCTCCTGGGCAAAATCTAAAAAATAGGCCCTTGTATATATTCCACTAAAAGGAATATTAATTTTTATTGAACAAATTATTAAATTAATATCTCAAAATTTTATTTTTTTTCCCTCAACTTTGTTCCTCTCAATATTAAAAAAAAACAATAAAAATATCCACAAAAAATAAAAATAAAAATTATAAATGGATTCATTACAAACTTAACAATATTTTCTTTCTTGAAACTAACTAATTTCATATTCAGGTTAGTTGATGAAAAATAAAACACATATAAGAGTAGATGAAATTTAAAAATCAAATTATTAAAAGAAAAAACTCTCAAATTATGAAGATAGACGGCAGCTGACGGTTGACAAAGAAGAGATGAGGGCAGAGGCACTGGTTAGCGAAGAAGAACGGGAGGTGAAATGTTAATGATCGAGAAGAGATTGAGCAGTTGGATGAGAGGAGGGGAAACTTTCAAGAAAAAAAAAAAATGAAAGAGAAGAGGCAATAGGGGCTACGGCTAGCTTTTAAAATTAGGTGAATGAGCGCCAGGGTTTTCGGTTTCTTTGGAAACTACTTATAGTATATATTATATGTAAACAATTTTATAGTAATATGGTGTAACCACCTAGGGCTTAAAATAAATTAAAATTAATAAGATAATAAAACCCTAAAAAATTAGGTTTTGTCTGAAGATATGAATAAAACAAATTGGATATTGGGCCGGCGTTATTTTTTTTTTAGGTAATGTTTGAGTTGTTCTATGAGCGGCGATAATGGCACCCCTCAAAAATTGTATCTGCACCCCTTTTGTAATCATAACCATCAAAATTTTTAAAAAATTTTTAAAAAATCACTAATTTGTAAATAAACCCCAATTAATACCAAAAATACCCTTTCTTTAATTAGACTTACTGTATTTTTATAAGTATACACCACCTATGACTATTATTATTTTATTTAATCAACTTTATTATTATTTCAAAAAAATTTGTTACCTTTAATTCTCTTACTAATCTTTCTCTTCCCTACTTTTTTTTTTTTCTCTTCTTGGTTTTTTCAAAATCAAACTCCATTTTTTATTAAAAATCTATTTTAAGATTATATATATATATATATATATATATATATATATATATATTGGAGAACCACTTTGTGTTTGAGAGAGTTGTATGAATGCAAGATTTGTGTCATGTCCCAATTGATGTGGAAGTAAATAGGTGTTAAATGATATTAAAAAAAAAAAAAAAAAAAAAAGATAGGTGGTCGATGAAATTGAAAAACATCTATTTTTTTTTTTTTTAACAAGAAAGAGCATATAATATTGATAAATAAATAAATAAAAGTCTAAAGTGTGTTTGAAAGAAATAAAAAAAATATAGATAATATAGTTAATTTAAAAGTCTGTTTATATACATAATGATTTTGTTCTTCTAATAAAAATTAATTTAAAACTTTACTTTTTCACACCCAAATTTGTCTCATGATTTTGATTCATTTTCCATACTTGACAATCAATTTGTATTTCCTTAAAAGAGATTGAAAATATATTTAAAAGAGAATCTAGGGTTTATTAAAATAGAAAGAGTTTTTATGATATATATTAATATCAAACCATTGATGGGAAACTAATTAATAATTATTGGTGGGTATACTAACAAACAATTAGTCCTCAAGGGTATTATTGGATTTTTAAAAAACATACTAATTTGGGGTGTACATACGATTTTTAAGGGGTGCAAATATCGTCACTCTTGTTCTATTTATAACAATAATAGGGCCTTTTTTATTTTTACAACTTTAACACATAAAAACTAAACCCACATAATTAGGGCCCTTTGGGTATGACCGCCCACCCCCAACCCACACCGCCTCTATATATATATATATATATATATATATATACAATGAGTGATAGAAGCACTCTCTCAACCCACTCTCTGTTCATATGATGACACATGTACATCATTAACTTTTTCACATTAAATTTGTAACCTTTATAAATGACCTCATTTTTCATTTTATTTACAATACAAACCAACAACTTATTTCCTAAATTGCCATTCTCCTTTAACTTTACATTACCATTTAAAATCGGTTTATATATTTGTGTATATATATATATATATATTTATATATATATTAGGTGTGTGTTTTTTTCAAGATTCTACAACTTCTTTTATTTCTTGAGTGTACGGTCCCAAATTGAATTGTTCAGATATTTCTTTTCACCAAATTTTCATTACCAAACACTAGCTAATTTGATGGCTGTTGTATAGAATAAATAAATAGTAAAATAAATTATAGTTAAATAATTTTAAAATATATTACAAAAAATTCATATAAACCGAAATTCATTATTTTAATTTTTAACATCAAAGGAGAAAAACGTGAACCTCAGTTACTTTTATTGGGTCTGCTCTAATTGTATATGTGTTTGAGCCAAAATCTTTACTTTTCAAGATTTAGCTAATGAAAGAAAAAAAAAAAAAAAAAAACAAATGAATCTGGTTAGATTGACAGACAAATTAAGTCAAATTAAAGCAAATCAATTTTAAATTAAAAGATAAAAAATATGTAAGTATCTACTTAACATCATATTTTTTATTTATTTTTTATTTTTAATTTAAATATAGACATTAAGTTTTACTGATCTTGTCTTATGAATTTTTTTATAATATATTTTTAAGTTATTTAACTCTAATTTGTTTTACTATTTATTTACTTTATACAACAACCATCAAGTTAGTCAGTGATATAAAAATAAATTTTTAAGTAAATTTGGTGAAAAATAAATAGATATATGAGCAATACATATATTTAAAATATAAAAAAAATAAAAATAAAAAACTGATATTAAATGACAATATGTTAAAGTTAAAGAAGAAGGATAATCTAGGAAATAAGTTGTTGGTTTGCATCATAAATAAAATGAAAAAAGAGGCTATTTATTAAAGGCTACAAATTTAATGTGAAGAAATTAATAATGTCCACATGTCAGTACATGAACAGAGAGTGGGTTGGGAGAGTAGATTGAGAGAGAGTATCTAGCACCCCTCTCTCTCTCTCTCTCTCTCCCTATATATATATATATCTATAGGGCTGCCCTTGGGTGCAACGTTACATAATGCAACGAAATTTTTTTAACTGTGATCATGTCTTCTTTGGTACAACCACATCAGTTAATATGTGATTGTATGTTCTAACATACGATCACAATAATTTAATTATGTGATCACGTGCAATTCATATGCGATAACATTATATATATTTATGATCACATGTAATCATATGTGATTACAAACTATTTTTTAAAATTGTATAGTGTCATGTTGCACTAAAAAATGAGCCATATATATATATATATATATATGTACAAAAATTCTATTATAAGTTTGAACTGACAAAAGTTATATCAGTTCCTTGCATGTGGGCCATTGGATTTAAATACTTTGACTTGGCTGTATGCACTTGTCAGTCAAAGTATTTAAATCCAGTGGCCCACATAGAAGGAACTGATATAACTTTTGTCAATTCAAACTAATAATAGAAAGACTGTATATATGTATATATATATTCTAGTGGAGATAATCGTTTGAAGTTGTGAATTCATTCTTAGTGTCTTAGACAGACCTTGGATAGAAACTCTTACCTCTTGAGAGTTGCCTTTAAGTCGGTTTCTTCCTTATAGTTGAATGCATCATCAAAACCAAGCTTCTCTTTAAGTAATGCTACCTATATCATTTGAAATATTAATTAGAGATAAGTATTCTATTAATTCAACTACAGAATCAAAGGTCTGAAATTGATCAGAGAAAGTGACCTTTTCATTGTTTCCGGCAGAGCCAACGACATAGCAGCCGAACAGTTTTGCATACTGTCCAACTAAGTTTCCGACCGATCCAGAAGCAGCAGACACAAACACTTTCTCTCCTTTCTTAGGTTTACATATATCAAACAATCCGGCATAGGCTGTCAGTCCACTGAATCCTGAAATTAGAACAAACAGAAGCTCACCATATTGTTCTATGATGAGAAGATTTTAAGTGTGGGATCCCTCACCTTTTTTTCGTATGGGATTTGATTCTATAACGTTAGAGTTGAGAGAGTGAATTAAAAAAGTTTCGGATCTTGCACTTGATAATTATTACGATTATGATGACTAGAAAAGTTGATTATGTATATATTTATTACCTAAAATTCCAACTTGGTAAGACAACGGAAGTCCCAAAGGATCAAACTTTCTTAATAATACACCTGGTTTGACCACAGTGTAGTCTCCCCAACTGATTAATCCCACAATCAAATCACCCTTCTCAAATTCTGTGTTCCCAGAAGCAACCACTTTGCCCACACCGTGAGCATCAATACCCTGTCAATCCAAAACACACACACGAAGAAAAGAAAAAAATGAAAACGACTCCCATTCCCATAATTACATTCTCTGTGATATTAAGGAAAACATGCAAGAATAAATGTTAATATGTTACATATACATATACCTCGCCGGGATTAACGCCAACTGCATTTTTTGTTGCACTCTGTGAGGAGCTGAAACTCTTCATGCGGTTCACCTGATAAGGATCGATTGATACATAGAGATTCTTCACGATAACGACGTTAGTACCAGGTTCAACCCTGAGAGGAAGAGCAGCAGCCTTGAGCTCAAAATCAGACTCTTTGGGTGCACCATCTATGTGATTTTTTATTGTTATGTACCTGTTGGTGACTTCCATTGTTATAGCTAGCCTTCTTACTTGTGCTGTGCTGTGTTGTGTAGTTCAAGCTCTTTCAGTTGGTGAATGAATGGTTATTAGATACTCTTGGGGTCTGACGTTGTCACCACCACATGTAAATGATAAATCAGTTTCATGTTTCGATCTATTGGCATTTTGAATAAAATGAAAGGCATTATTATTTATTACGGTTAATTCTATAAAATAGTCACTTTAGTTTTTATTATTAATTACAACATTGGCATCTAGTTATAAAGATTCATTCATTCGATTATAATATCATTTATTAGAATATATATATATATATATATATATATAATTTTTCTATTGTCAGTTCGTTCTGATATAAAATATATTAGGACGAAGAATGTAAACCATTAGATTCACATACTTTGACTCAAAGTGTATGCATTTGTCAAAACTTCTCCATAATCCGTTTTCCACATTCTTCGTCCCGATATATTTTATATCAGGATGAACTGTTAGTAGAAAGACTATATCTCCAGGATTACTTCTAAATAAGACTCGTGTGGTAGATATGTTATCTAAGGGAAGGTGGAATGAGGACCAGATTCGGATGAATTTTTTGGAGGATGAGGCTATTCTGATCTTGAGTATCCTAATTCTAGGCATAGAGAGGATGCTTCTCTATGGCGTTTAGATAATAATAATAAAAAATAAAAAAATAAAAAAAATAAAAAGGGATCATTTCTATTAAGAGTGCAAACAATTACTGGTGAAACTACTAAGGTGTGTCTAAGTATGCCTTGGGGGGGGGGGGGGGGGGGGGGGGGGGGGGGGGGGGGGGGGGGGGGGGGGGGGGTGGGGGGGGGGGGGTGTGGTGGGTGGTGTGGTGGTGAATAGGTTTTAATCAAGTTAATTATCGATTTTTCTTGATTAGTTAATATTCAATAAAACACCCAATCTAAGCAAAATACAATCAACTAAATCTATGTGCGGAAAACAATAAATTGTGTTAGGATTTTGGCTTTAGTTGGTATTATTCTATATCAAAATGTTATTTGCTTTGTATTGTTTAGTTATTCTAGTTGTGTGGTTTATCAAGCTTCAAGATAAGATGAACAACGGTTCAAGCAAAGTGATGCCTTCATACGAGAAAAAGCGTTATTGACTACAAAGGTAATAAGACCTCTTTCCTCTTACAAGGCTTAGGCGCACACATACACAATTCATTCATAAGTGTCCCTACATCGTAGCGCAAAATTAGTATAACTCATTCACATGTTTTAGTATGCTCATGCATTGATCCCATATTGCCATACATTGTAGAAATGCATGTACTAGGACTATGTCTAGGAATAGGTTTTAATCAAGTTAATTATCGATTTTTCTTGATTAGTTAATATTCAATAAAACACCCAATCTAAGCAAAATACAATCAACTAAATCTATGTGCGGAAAACAATAAATTGTGTTAGGATTTTGGCTTTAGTTGGTATTATTCTATATCAAAATGTTATTTGCTTTGTATTGTTTAGTTATTCTAGTTGTGTGGTTTATCAAGCTTCAAGATAAGATGAACAACGGTTCAAGCAAAGTGATGCCTTCATACAAGAAAAAGCGTTATTGACTACAAAGGTAATAAGACCTCTTTCCTCTTACAAGGCTTAGGCGCACACATACACAATTCATTCATAAGTGTCCCTACATCGTAGCGCAAAATTAGTATAACTCATTCACATGTTTTAGTATGCTCATGCATTGATCCCATATTGCCATACATTGTAGAAATGCATGTACTAGGACTATGTCTAGGAAATTACATACTTGTATGATCTTGTGTTTATTTGTTTATTTGTAAGTGATTTGAACTTGAATATGTTCTTAAATGATTCCTTGTTGAGTTCTGGTCGTTTCGGATACTCACTCATTATATTTCGAGTTCAAACTAGGAAGTTACGAAACTTTACGTTCCTTAACAATGCGTTGTCTTCGTCTTCGTATATTGAGTCGAGTTCACATCCAATTGTCAAAGTTTCATAGTCTTCTTTGTGCGTAAGTGAGTTATGGTTCGTAATCCAAAAATGGATTCGAATTTCTAGTTCAGAGGCCAAAGGAAGGTTGAAGATTGCGAGGGGTACGCGAGGAGAAGAGCCAAAGTGAGAAGACCTCACTTGGGAGGCTTCCCGTGGGGGTGCGTGGCCACCACAGGAAGGACGCCGTTCCCATGGTGGCCACACGACTCCACGGGGACAGCCAAGGGCTGGCCTCCCAAGTGGTTCCCAGTTCATTTTGGTTTCCCTCCCAATCTCTTTTAAACACTCCCCCTCTCTCACTTGTTCATTGTAAAGAAGAAAAATTGAAAACTTGTGCAGAAATTTTCTCTCCAACTTTCTCGTCTTCCAAACACCATAACTTTCTCATCTTCCAAACACCATAACTTTCTCATTTGGACTCTGAATCGAATGATTCATGTTGGAGAATCTTTGTAATCAAGTCCT
Organism: Acer saccharum; assembly: GCA_030490815.1. Lineage (NCBI taxonomy): Eukaryota > Viridiplantae > Streptophyta > Magnoliopsida > Sapindales > Sapindaceae > Acer > Acer saccharum. The sequence goes on from CM059878.1 coordinate 30,601,078, forward strand.
CTACCTTTTTTAATAGAGTTTGCAGCTGTTTGATCGAGTTTTGTGGTAGTTCTACTGTCAAAACCAAACCAAACCAACTCAGGATATCAAGGTATTGAACCAAACTTTGTGATTTCATCTTTTATGATCTTCAATTACCTTGGATTTTCTTCTTCTATATGTAAATGTATGTTTGATGAAATCTATTGAGAAGGATAGCTTCATATCAAAGCTAATCAAGTCTAATTAGAGACAAATGTGAACTAGTTTTCTATGATTCTAGTATTTCACATGTTTAAGAGTTGTATTGTGCTTAGCTTGATATCTAGGGTTATTTGTGACTTGATTGACTCATTCAATGATTAATAACCTTGTCTTATGCTTGGATCCTTTAATTGAACAAATCTAGGATTAGCACATTTGATTTTGTGTTTAGAGCTATCTTGGATTTAATTGATTGTTCATTATATCCTTGCTCTAAATACTTGCTAGAATATTCATTGATCATATTTTGTGATTCTAGCATTTTTGGTGTATGTTTCTAATATTTTGAATATATGCTTCATGTATATTATTCATTCAAGTATTAGCTTTGTGAATGAAACTAGAAATCACATGTGTTAGGTGTTTCACATGCTCTAGGTTTCGATTCATATTGTTTTTATGACTAGACAATATTTGACTTGTGTGCTCACATGACTAAGTCTATGTCTATATGATTTGTACATGATCCATACATTTAATATGTTCATGCATCATCTTGTGAGGATAGCATCTCTAGGATTGTAAACTAGAATATCATACATTATGTGCTTATTGTCTAATTCTAGTTTCCATAGCTCATATTGATCATATGTCCTATGTTGATTGTGCTTGCATCATTTGCATCACATAGATCACTTGCCTTGTAAAAGGTGGAAGTCTTGGCTAAGAGTGTGAGGCTCTAAGTAAGCCCAAGCAAGGGAAGTCTTGGCTAACAGACGTGAGGCCTCTAAAATAAGTCCGAGCAAAGTCTTGTCTAGGGGTGTGAGGCTCTGGTTAGACAAGCAAGGGAAGTTTTGGCTTGGGGTGTGAGGCTCCTATAAGTCCGAGCAAGAAAGTCTCTTGTTGTTAAGTGATTCTTCAACATAAAGTGTTAGGATTCCCGTTGTTTTTAATTGGCTTATTTCGTGATCAAACCACATGTGGGGATGCTTTGTAAGGGTAGCTTAGATGTTGTTGTTATTGCTTAGGCCCCTTTTGAAGACCTCACTATTGACAAGCACCAAAGGTAATATTCTAAGTGCTTACTTGTCTTGAAGAGATAGTTGCACACACTCACAACTCATGCATATGTTTAATCCTTGTATGTTGTGTGTCTTTTATGTGTGCCTTAATGCTCATTAACATCTCTTCTTGCATGTTAGGTTGATTGTATCTTGCATTGCCCATTGCATCTTCATGCACATTTTTGGAATTCAAGCTTTGCATTGGGCGCTGTTCAAAGCGCTCTACAAAGTGCTGTTCGAACAGCGCCCATCACACCTGATGCAAAAAATGTGAATTAAATGCATCAGGTCTGATGCAATTTATTGGGCGCTGTACGTGGCGCTGTACAAAGCGCTGTTCGTACAGCGCCCCTCTGTTTCCTCGTGAAAATAGAGCAAGGGCGCTGTACAGGCGCTGTACAAGGGCGCTCTACGTACAGCGCCCAAGGCAAATAGTGAGCCAACTTATCAAAACGACCCCACTTTGGTTTGGCCCCCTATATATATGCCACTTTGACTTTAGGTCAAACACAAGAGTTCATATTCAGATTTCATACTTAGGAGATTTTTCAAAGAGAAGAAAAATTCCAAAGAACTCATTTTTAATCACTCAAACACTTGTTCCATGATCATCAATCATCATCTAGCATCATCTTAGATCATCTAGATGACATCTTGCATGGATTCTTTATCATACTTTGCTTGGTAAGCTTTTCACTAATATCTTACATATTTTGTGTTTCTCTTATCTAGCAATCTCAATTTAATTACTTGTATGTGATTTTATATTTGTTGAATACAAGATTGAGATTAGTATGATGTATGTTTGAGAAGTTGTATTGTGCTTGATATTGATTAGCTAAACTAATTGACATGTCATTTAGTTTTGATATCTAGGATTGTTCTTAATTGCATATTAATCATCTTAGATAAGCATATAGGGTTTCCCTTGCTCTATGTTGCATTTTGGATATTTTCACATATTCACTTAGGGTTGTATTCTCTTCAAGAGAAGCTAAGTCTTGTGTGTAGCAATCGGGATTAGGTTGCTTAGATCGCAAGCAAAATTGGACTAGGTTCACTCATACCGGGATTAGGTAGGTGTGTGATTACTTCTGGGATTAGTTTGTAATCGTTTGCACATTTAGTGGATTCGAGGTTCGAGTGTGGCTTACTTACATAGCCCGTGGTTTTTACCGTGAGGGTTTCCACGTAAAAATCAAGTGTCAATTTAATTTCCGCACCATATTACACTTGCTTGTTTATTTTATCTTGAGGGTAATTTCGTAATTTTGACTAACACGAAAAATTGGGTAAAAAGCGTAAAATCTATTCACCCACCCTCTAGATAGTTTTATACACACCGTGCTATAATTAGTTTCAATTGGTATCAGAGCGGGTTCCTAGACATACATAGGTGATCCTTGCTTATTTTGGTGTGTTTTGCATTTTGTGTGTTTTTTTGATCATTCATACATTTGCATTCATTTCATTCATTCATAAACACTATGAGTGGAAACGGTGGAAATGGTGGTGGCAACGAAGGAGCTTCTAGCACAAGGCCTCCACTTCTTACCGGTTTGAACTATTCTCAATGGAAAGGGAAGATGGAATCCTACATATGCCAAATTCACGACCGTGCATGGATGGCGGTGGAAGACGGATATGATCTCCCTATGATGACTCCCACGGGTGGAGGAGAAGATGTTTTGAAGCCTAAGGCGCAATGGAACGCGCAAGAGTTTGAGGCTTCAAAGTGGAATAGGAAGGCGATGCATGCCATCTTGTGTGCTATGGACGAAAATCAATACAAGTTGATTCAAAATACTAGGATAGCTAAGGAAGCATGGGACATCCTAGAGATTGCACATGAGGGAACCGAAGTGGTGAAGGACTCTAAGCTTCAAGTCCTCCAAACTCAATTCGAGATGCTCAAGATGGAGGAGAATGAGTGCTTCAACGACTTCGAGATCAAGTTGATGGATATAGTCAACCAAAGTCATCAACTTGGTGATCCATATTCGGATAGGAGAATCAAGCAAAAGATTATGAGATCTCTACCCGATAGGTTTGAATCTAAGGTGACGGCTTTAGAAGAAAATAGTGGATATAAGGATATGAAGCCGAGTGAGGTGATTGGGAGACTTCTAGCTTATGAGTCTAGGAAGGGGCCTATCTCCACACCTCCTAAAAAGCAAAAAGGAATTGCTTTGAAGACCTCCAAGGATGAAAAGGAGGCAAAGAAGGTTGACTCGGATGAAGACCTTGCCTTGTTTGTAAAAAGGTTCAACAAGGTTATGAAGTTTAGAAGGAAGAGCTTTGGGTCAAAAGGTCAAGATTTGAAGAAAAAGGGCTCTTTCAAGAAGTTTGAACCTAGGCAAGAAAGGACCGAAAGGAAAGGGGTCCGTTGTTTCGAGTGTGGTGGCATAGGTCATTTTGCCCCCGATTGTGCAAATCATGTTGAGAAGAAAAAGGGGAAAGTGATGGCCGCCACTTGGAGTGGAAGTAGTGATGACTCCTATGAGGGAGATGAGTCTTCGGATGATGAAGAGCTCATGGCTAATCTCCTAGCTTTTGCCTCCTCCCATAAAAGCAAAAGTGCTAGTGAAAGAGAGGAAATGAGTCAAGAGGAAAATGACTCAAGTGAAGTAGAGAGTGATTCCTCTTCTAACTCCATAAATGGATTTGTGGAGAAAAAGGTGCTTGCTAAATATCATGCCGAATTTAATGATTTAGCAATCAAGAGCACAAGAAAGATCAAGATGTTGAGAGAAGAAAATCTTGAGCTTGCATCTCATAATGACCACTTAAGTGAACAAGTGGAGAAATTCAAGAAGATGGAAGATAAGCTAAAAGAGGAGTTAGTCTTATCTAGGAGGAATGAGGATAGTCTAAAGAGGGAGCTTGAAGAAGTTAGAGAATCTATGACTAGGATGGATTCTAGCACCAAGAAGCTTGACCATATGCTTGGTGTTGGAAAGAGTCCATGTGACAAGAGGGGTCTTGGGTATGAAGATGGCAAGAAGATCTCAACCTCTAACAAGACTGTGTTTGTCAAGAGCTTGAAGAAAGAAGAAACTTCATTTGTGCAACTTCCTAGGAAGAAGTTAGAAATAGGACAAAGTTCAAATGCTCAAGTGAAGATGGGGCCAAGAAGGCAACCTCAAGCTCAACCCCCTAGGGTTCCTCAAGCCAACATTCCTCCTCAAATGGCTCACAAAGGAAAGAGGCCTATCATGCAACCTCAAGCTTGGAAGCAACCTAGACCGGTTCAACAACGAAGACGCATTGAACCCTTTCATCCACAAAGACAAGGACAAGGTATGATTCCTTATTTTACTCCTATTTGTCACTTTTGTGGATTTGTTGGTCATATTAGACCACAATGCTTTCGCTATATAAAAATGTGCAAAACTAGAAGCATGATTGAGAAGAAAAAGAAAAGAGCCATGATGCATGTTTCTAGGAATAATAATATTGATTTGCATGATCCTAGGAATAGTAGAGCACATGTACCAAAGACCACTAAGAAAGCTAAAATTGTTGCTAAGTGGATTAGAAAGAATGAAAATGTTTGCCATGTTGCACAAATAGCCTTGAAGGCAAATTCTTCTAATTTTTGGTATTTGGATAGTGGGTGCTCTTGGCACATGACGGGAAACAAGAGTTTCTTTGAGACTCTTGTTATGGAGGAAGGTGGATATGTCACTTTTGGTGATGGATCCAAAAAGAAAGTGGTAGGGAAAGGATCCATTTCCGTTCCCGGTTTACCTTCCTTATCCGATGCTTTATTTGTTGATGGCTTGAAAGCCAATTTAATAAGCATTTCACATCTAAGTGATGAAGGATATTTCGTCTTGTTTAATAAAAATGATTGCTCAATCCTAAAGCCCGATGGACAAACCTTGTTGAAAGGTATGAGATCTAGCGACAATTGTTATTGTCTTGAAGCTAGAATTGTCTCAAACAATGTGTCCATGGATGAGCAAGTTAAGTTATGGCATGAAAGACTTGGCCACATGAACTTTAGGGATTTAAGAACCCTTGGAAAGTTCGAGTGTGTGCGTGGCCTCCCTAAGCTTGGGAAGAAAGCCAATGGTATTTGTGGACCTTGTCAACAAGGAAAACAAACCAAAAGCATGCACAAAAAGGGCAAGTATCTCTCCACCAAGGAGCCTCTTGAGCTTCTCCACATGGACCTCATGGGTCCCATGCAAACCGAAAGTTTGGGTGGAAAGAGATACATTTTTGTTTGTGTTGATGATTTCTCTAGATTTACATGGACATATTTTCTTAGAGAAAAATCCGAAACTTTTGATAAGTTTAAAATGCTTTGTACTAAATTGCAAAATGAAATGAATTCTAACATTAGAAGCATTAAACGGATTAGAAGTGACCATGGGAGGGAGTTTGAGAATGCCTCTTTTGAAAGCTATTGTGATAGCTTAGGCATCTCCCATGATTTTTCGGCTCCTAGGACACCTCAACAAAATGGAGTTGTTGAGAGGAAGAATAGGGTCCTCTAAGAGATGGCCCGAGTGATGTTACTTAGCAACAATGTCCCTAGGAACCTATGGGCCGAAGCTGTCAATACGGCTTGCTATATAGGGAATAGAGTATTCCTAAGGCCCGGATCTAGAAACACCTCCTATGAGTTATGGAAAGGTAAGAGGCCAAATGTTAGCTACTTCCACATGTAAGGATTCCCGTTGTTTTTAATTGGCTTATTTCGTGATCAAACCATAAATGGGGATACTTTGTAAGGGTAGTTTAAATGTTGTTGTTAGTGCATTAGGCCCTTTGAAGACCTCATTATTGACAAGCACCAAAGGTAATTTTCTAAGTGCTTTCTTGTCTTGAAGAGATAGTTGCACACACTCACAACTCATGCATATGTTTAATCTTTGTATGTTGTGGTTCTTTTTGTTGTGCATAAATGATTATTTACATCTCTTCTTGCTTGATTTTATGATTGCATCTTGTGTTGAAAACATCATAGCATTTAGGCTTTTAGGATGCATCTTGTTTGACTTTGCACCCCTTGCATCATTGCATGTGGGATGCAAATTTTGGGGCTGTGCGCTGGTCCACCAGCGCCGGTCGACCAGCGCCGCTCACCGGCGCAAATCGCCCAGTGGCGCGCCGCTGGTCGTGCGCTGGTGTGGACCAGCGCCGGCCACCAGCGCCGATCGCCCAGTATGGCGCCGCTGGACTGGCGCTGGTGGTAGCGCCTGTCGTCCAGCGCTCAAGCCAAAATTGGCTTGTGCGCTGGTCCACCAGCGCAGGTCCACCAGCGCACAGAGTATTTTTCTGGCGAGTTTTCAAAACGACCTCACTTCACTTATGGCCTCTATATATATGCTAACTTGATTTTAGGTCATTTACAAGAGTTCTTATTCATGCTTCATACTTAGGATATTTTTCAAGAGAAGAAAAATACACAAAGAACTCATTTTTAATTACTCAAACACAATTTCATGATCATCAATCATCATCTAGCATCATCTTAGATCATCTAGATGTCATCTAGCATGGAATCTTCATCATACTTTGCTTGGTAAGCTTTTCACTAATATCTTACATATTTTGTGTTTAATTTATCTAGCAAATCTCAATTAATTACTTGATTGTTATTTTGTATGCTCTAGATACAAAATTGAGATTAATATGATGTATGTTTGAGAAGTTGTATTGTGCTAGCATATTAGGTTTTGTACTTGATATTGATTAGCTTAACTATTTGACATGTCATTTAGTTTTGATATCTAGGATTGTTCTTAATTGCATATTAATCATCTTAGATAAGCATATAGGGTTTCCCTTGCTCTATGTTGCATTTTGGATATTTTCATATATTCACTTAGGGTTGTATTCTCTTCAAGAGAAGCTAAGTCTTGTGTGTAGCAATCGGGATTAGGTTGCTTAGAACACAAGCAAATTGGACTAGGTTCACTCATACCGGGATTAGGTAGGTGTGTGATTACTTCCGGGATTAGGTTGTAATCGTTTGCACATTTAGTGGATTCGAGGTTCGAGTGTGGCTTACTTACATAGCCCGTGGTTTTTCCCGTGAGGGTTTCCACGTAAAAATTCAAGTGTTAATTTAATTTCCGCACCATATTACACTTGCTTGTTTATATTATCTTGAGGGTAATTTCGTAATTTTGACTAACACGAAAAATTGGGTAAAAAGCGTAAAATCTATTCACCCCCCCTCTAGATAGCTTTATACACACCGTGGTATATTTAGTTTCACCACACTTTTGGGAGCAAATGCTACATTTTAAATGACCATGATCAACTTGGCAAGTTTGATGCTAAGAGTGATGAGGGTATCTTTATTGGCTATGCCTTGAATAGTAAAGCCTATAGAGTTTTCAACTTGAAGACTCGAACCGTCATGGAATCATCGAATGTTATCATTGATGATACAAGGCTCAAGTCCAAAGACCATGAAGAGGAGGATGTTTTAGAGGATGACTCTCCTTTGGAGAGGGTTGTGGTGACTCCCAATGTTGGGACATCTATTGAAGTCACACAACCTAGTACTAGAGTTCCTAACTTGGACTCTAATGAACCCGCTCCATGGGTTAGAAGACTCCATAACAAAGAGGATGTTATTGGAGATGTAAATGAGGGTGTTAGGACTAGGCGTCAAATAGTTAATCTAATTAGCTTTACATGCTACACCTCTCAAATAGAACCCAAAAAGGTTGATGAAGCCTTGAATGATGAATTTTGGGTTCTTGCCATGCAAGAAGAGCTAAACCAATTCGAAAGGAATGAGGTTTGGACTCTAGTTCCTAGGCCTAAGACCACTAATGTCATAGGCACTAAATGGATATTTAGGAACAAATCCGATGAGGATGGCAACATAGTGCGGAACAAGGCTAGACTTGTAGCACAAGGGTACTCTCAAATTGAGGGTATCGACTTTGAGGAGACTTTTGCTCCCGTTGCCCGCTTAGAGTCCATTAGGCTTCTCTTGTCCATCTCTTGTGTGCACAAGTTCAAATTGCACCAAATGGACGTTAAGAGTGCCTTCCTCAATGGCTTCTTGCAAGAGGAAGTGTTTGTTGAACAACCTAAGGGGTTTGTGGATGCACACCACCCCAACCATGTCTATCGCCTCAAGAAGGCACTATATGGGTTGAAACAAGCACCGAGGGCTTGGTATGAGCGCCTCACTCAATTTCTTGTTGACAATAACTACACAAGAGGTAGTGTTGACAAGACACTATTCATCAAGAGAGACAATGATGAGCTTTTCATAGCTCAAATATATGTTGATGACATAGTGTTTGGCTCCACCAACAACACCAAGGTCCAACAATTTGTTGATGTCATGTCTCATGAATTTGAGATGAGTCTTGTTGGTGAGCTTAGTTACTTCCTAGGTTTGCAAATTAGGCAAATGAATGATGGGATATTCATAACCCAAGCCAAATATGCTAAGAACCTAGTGAAGAAGTTTGGTTTAGAGAATGCCAAACGTTGTGATACACCCATGAGTACCACTTTTAAGCTAAGCAAGGATGCTAGTGGTAAAAGTGTGGAACAAACGTTATATCGTGGCATGATAGGAAGCTTGCTTTATTTGACCGCAAGTAGGCCCGATATATCCTTTAGTGTGGGTGTGTGTGCTAGGTACCAAGCGGATCCTAAGGAGTCCCATCTCTCTTCCGTGAAGAGAATCATTCGCTATGTGAATGGGACATCCAACTATGGGATTTGGTACTCTTTTGACACTAATGCTAGTCTTGTAGGCTTTAGTGATGCGGATTGGGCAGGAAATTGTGATGATAGGAAGAGCACATCGGGCGGTTGCTTCTTTCTAGGCAACAACTTGGTGTCTTGGTTTTGCAAGAAGCAAAACTCGATTTCCTTGTCCACGGCCGAGGCCGAGTACATAGCTGCGGGGAGTGGATGCACACAACTCCTATGGATGAAGCAAATGCTAGTAGACTACGGATTCAACCAAGGTACTCTCACTCTCTTTTGTGATAATATGAGTGCAATTAATATTTCCAAGAATCCGGTGCAACATTCTAGAACTAAGCATATTGACATCCGCCATCACTTCATTAGAGAGCTTGTTGAAAATAAATGCATAGTACTTGAACATGTAGGTACTAATGATCAACTTGCGGACCTATTTACTAAACCCTTAGATGCTACTCGATTTAAAACTCTTAGTAGATCTATTGGGATATGTCTTGTGGAGTGATGTGTTCTATGATTGACCCCATATGGGGAAACTCAAGCAAAGAGAGCTATTTTGCATTCTTGTAACTTGCAAAAAATTTGAAATAACTTATGCCTCTTCTTTTGATTGCTTGAGTAAGCTTGGTTGTACATATGTATATATGTTTTCAATTCTATAAGTGTGAACCTTGCTTGTCTACAATCCATGTCATATTTATGTTCAAACATGCATTTTTGGACTAGGAGATTTACATAGGAAGTATGATGTGAATGACCTATAGTTATCTCCATGACATGATGATTCTTTAATAACATGCTAAAGATAAATGAAAAAGCATGAAATTCATACAACATGCTCACATGAAAAGCATGAATTAATGATTGCATATTCTTAAAAATGCAAAACTTGTGTGATAGCTAATGAGACTCAAAATGAATAAAGGATCTTGTATCCGTTCAAAGGAATTTACATTCCAAATGTCTCTCTTTCTTTATTAGTTGAACATGGTTACTATCATACGGATATCTTATCCGGAAAAATCTATTAGGGTGCAAAGTCGCTCATGCCATGTTTCGCTTATAAAGTTGGATATAGTTACTCTTAAAGTGAAATCAATAATCTCTATATCCTTGCTTTTCCCATGACATTGGTGAAATTGGTTTGAATTCTTATTTGAAACCTTTGTCATTTGCTTTGCCAAATACCATTGTATTTTGGACTTGAATGCTATATGTCTTGTATGCAAAGCATGTTGGATTCACACATTTTCTCAAATAAATCTCCTTGTTTCTCTCAAATTAATTGAAGTGCATAAAGTGACTTATATGTATATGCAAATCTTGCATGCTTCTATCTCTCGTTGCTATGAGTGACCCGGTTGGGGACTACTCCTTTGCCTATATCATGACAAAAAGGGGGAGAAGGATATGGTAAGGGGAGTTGCAAAATATAGAAGCTATTATGCACTTTGGGGAGAACATACATTGAGGGGGAGTAACCCGTTGAGGGGGAGCATTGCATACACAACTTTAAATGCAAATGCTTGTTTTTGTTCTCACATGATTAATCTCACACTTTACTTGTATTGGAAATGCTAGAAACTTTATTTTCAGGGCTTGATTGTTCTACAAGAGATTGAAGACTTGAAGTTGTATTTACTTATCTCTTTGTAATGTAAATAATCATTGTAGTCCCGTAGTTTCTAATTCTTTGTGAGGAATCAATGTGAGTGGTGGTTTTGTCACGAAATAGCCAAAGGGGGAGATTGTTAGGATTCCCGTTGTTTTTAATTGGCTTATTTCGTGATCAAACCACATGTGGGGATGCTTTGTAAGGGTAGCTTAGATGTTGTTGTTATTGCTTAGGCCCCTTTTGAAGACCTCACTATTGACAAGCACCAAAGGTAATATTCTAAGTGCTTACTTGTCTTGAAGAGATAGTTGCACACACTCACAACTCATGCATATGTTTAATCCTTGTATGTTGTGTGTCTTTTATGTGTGCCTTAATGCTCATTAACATCTCTTCTTGCATGTTAGGTTGATTGCATCTTGCATTGCCCATTGCATCTTCATGCACATTTTTGGAATTCAAGCTTTGCATTGGGCGCTGTTCAAAGCGCTCTACAAAGCACTGTTCGAACAGCTCCCATCACACCTGATGCAAAAAATGTGAATTAAATGCATCAGGTCTGATGCAATTTATTGGGCGCTGTACGTGGCGCTGTACAAAGCGCTGTTCGTACAGCGCCCCTCTGTTTCCTCGTGAAAACAGAGCAAGGGCGCTGTACAAGGGCGCTCTACGTACAGCGCCCAAGGCAAATAGTGAGCCAACTTATCAAAATGACCCCACTTTGGTTTGGCCCCCTATATATATGCCACTTTGACTTTAGGTCAAACACAAGAGTTCATATTCAGATTTCATACTTGGGAGATTTTTCAAAGAGAAGAAAAATTCCAAAGAACTCATTTTTAATCACTCAAACACTTGTTCCATGATCATCAATCATCATCTAGCATCATCTTAGATCATCTAGATGACATCTTGCATGGATTCTTCATCATACTTTGCTTGGTAAGCTTTTCACTAATATCTTACATATTTTGTGTTTCTCTTATCTAGCAATCTCAATTTAATTACTTGTATGTGATTTTATATTTGTTGAATACAAGATTGAGATTAGTATGATGTATGTTTGAGAAGTTGTATTGTGCTATCATATTAGGTTTTTGTGCTTGATATTGATTAGCTAAACTAATTGACATGTCATTTAGTTTTGATATCTAGGATTGTTCTTAATTGCATATTAATCATCTTAGATAAGCATATAGGGTTTCCCTTGCTCTATGTTGCATTTTGGATATTTTCACATATTCACTTAGGGTTGTATTCTCTTCAAGAGAAGCTAAGTCTTGTGTGTAACAATCGGGATTAGGTTGCTTAGATCGCAAGCAAAATCGGACTAGGTTCACTCATACCGGGATTAGGTAGGTGTGTGATTACTTCCGGGATTAGGTTGTAATCGTTTGCACATTTAGTGGATTCGAGGTTCGAGTGTGGCTTACTTACATAGCCCGTGGTTTTTCCCGTGAGGGTTTCCACGTAAAAATCAAGTGTCAATTTAATTTCCGCACCATATTACACTTGCTTGTTTATTTTATCTTGAGGGTAATTTCGTAATTTTGACTAACACGAAAAATTGGGTAAAAAGCGTAAAATCTATTCACCCCCCCTCTAGATAGTTTTATACACACCGTGCTATAATTAGTTTCATAAAGCAAGGAAATCTTTGCACGAGGTGTGAGGCCTCTAGTAAGTCCGAGCATGGATATTCTCTAGAGGCATGCGATATGTCTCGGTTAGAGAATAGGCAAGTTTCTCTCTAGTGGGAATAGATATAAGGGATATCTAATAGATTGTGATAAATGAGAGTTGGTCACATTTGAGGGTGTACTCTTGTTTAACTAGTGAAAAACATTTTGCCGGTGGTTATGGATTCAACCCATGGATGTTTCCTCTTCGGAGGTTTACCACGTAAAAAATATCATGTGTTAAGTTTCTCTTTCCTTATCTCTTTGATATTTGTTTACTTTAATCAAGTTGATCTTGAAGGCATTGTAATTGATTACATTCTTGTGAGACAAGATCTTCGATTGTCTTTGTATCTTTTATATGTACTTGTAATATTGAGACATTTATAATGAATACAAGTACTTAGTGATTTATGTATTTTTGATATATGTTTGATCTATCGATTGAATATGCTTATTAATAGTTTATGCATGCTTATTTGTGTTATTGTGGTGTTATATAAGCTATCTAGAGGGACAAACTTTTGTTTGTTAAAGGGATTGTAAAAGGCCTTAAAACCTATTCACCTCCCCCTTTAGGTAAGCTTAAGGCAATTTAACCGTGATTGTATTTACAATTGGTATCAAAGCGGGTCGTCAGAAGGCACTTGACGAGATCCAGATTATACTCACGTGTGAATTGCTTAGGATTTTGAAGTATGGTTCTACAAGATGACGTTATGACCGAAGGGCCTTCCAACTCTAGGCCTCCTCTTCTCAAAGGTCACAACTACGGGTTTTGAAAATTGAGGATGAACGCTTACATTTACTCTATTGATGAGAGAGCTTGGATGACCGTGGAAGAAGGTTATCTCTCTCCCAATAAGAGATTTGAGAATGGAACCATAGTTTCCAAGCCTAGAAGTGAGTGGTCTACTAATGAGTTCGAGTTGGCGAAGTGGCATCATCGGGCAGTGAATGCTATTTTCGGATGTGTGGATAGTAGGCAATTTTCCTACATCCAAAACCTAGAGACCGCAAAAGAGGTGTGTGATGCTCTTCAAGTCACCAATAAGGGGACTAAGGCGGTGATGAAGTCTCGGCTTCAAACGCTCACATCTCAATTTGAGACATTGCAAATGTGTGAGGAAGACAAGTTTGTTGACTTTCAATACAAGCTACTAGACATTTCCAACCAATGCCAAGCTCTTGGCATTCCAATCTCCAGAGAGCGGCTCAATTGGAAGATCCTAAGATCTCTACCTAAGAGGTTCAAAGCCAAGGTTATGACCATTGAAGAGAGCAAAGACGTTGATAACATAAGCTTAGATGAGTTGCTAGGATCTCTTCAAACTTATGAGGCTAGCATGAAACCGAAGGATAAGAATAAGGGTTTAGCTCTCAAAGTCATCAAAGAAGCTAGTAGTGATGATGATAAGGAGATGGCTTTATTGGTGAGGAAGTTTAGGAAGTTTAGGAAGTTCTTGAAGAGAGGTGCCAAACCAAGTGGCAAGTTCTCAAAGGAAGTCAAGAAGCCACAGACTCCAAGGCACACCAAGGATAGGCATGACAAGAGTAAAAACAAGGTTGAATGCTATAAGTGCCATGGCCTTAGTCATTTTGCTTCCGAGTGTCCAAGGACTTTTGCTAAGAATGACAAGAAAGGGAAAGCAATGACGGCCACTTGGAGTTATGGTAAAGACTTTAGTGATGAGTCTTCTAGTGAGGAAGAGTTGGTTAGCAACTTTGTTGCTTTTACGGCCTCTCACTCATCACTAGAGGAAGAATGTCAAGTATCTTTTGACAAGGAAGTTGATTCAAATCTTCAAGAGCATCCAAGTTCGAATTCAACCCATCTTAATCTTTTGGCTAAAGTGAAGAGCCTTGAAAAGAAATTGGAAATAGCTTTAATGGAGGTTGAGGAGAAGGAAGATTTGATCAAGATACAAGTGGATGAGTTTGTAACAACAACTTGAAGGCTTTTAGTTGAAAAGCGTGGTCTTTCCAAGAAGCTTAGAGAAGTTGATAAGATTGTTCTTGAAAAGGATAGGATCATCTCTAGCTTTCCTCAAGGAGGTTCAAGCGGCTTAATGGTTGAGGAGAAGCTCATAGAAGCATCACTTCCTACTAGCAAAGAAAAGGTCATTAATGACAAGAAACCTTCTAAGAAGAGATGTTCCAAGGCCAATAACAAATTGAAGAACAAGGTACTCCTAGAAGCTCCCATTTGTGCTACTTCACGTCCGGAAGGTAAAATCTCTTCTTTTATTCCCATATGCCATTTTTGCAATATCGTAGGCCATATCAAGCCCAAGTGCTTCAAATACATTGAACATTGCGAATTAGGAAATGCATCTAGGAATAAAGAGATTGAATTTCATGTTAAGCATGCCAGGGCTTTAGAATATGGAAAGTATAAAAATGTTTCAAAACATGTTAAAAATGTCTGGAAAGTGAAGAATGTGAACCTTGTTAATTTTGACAAAGCATGTGTTGCTAATGATGTTGAAAAGAAGAGTATCAATGATATTATTGTGGATCAAGTGATAGATAGTCTCTATTCTAGATTCAACAATATTGTCAAAAAGGATCTTGATAATGTTTGTGTAGGTTCACCCAAGACCAAGTTGGTCAAGGGTGAGTGCTCTTACCATTGAGTAAGTTGCACATGTGAGTTAGCTTGAAGATTAGTGTCAAGGTGTTAAGACACTTAGGTAGCTAGCTTTGTATCTCTATAACTTGGCATGAACTTAGCTATCTCACATAATTGTTATGATAGTCGAAATTTGTTGATTAACTTTTGAGAAGTTGTATATCATGAAATCTATATGGTGATAATTTTTGTTAAGACTTTTGAATAAAGTCGTTTTATATATGTTTGAGTTGAAATGCTAAGTCTTTAGTCTCTTGGATTGACACACCAATAACTTGTTGTCATGAGGACAAACAAGCCAAAAGGACTCATAAAAAGGGTGAAGACTTTACATTTGATGGAAAATAGCCTGTGAAGGTATCTTTATATCACATTGCTTGCTTACTTGATTTTTCATCTTTCGACTCATTGTTTGCACCACTTCATGAAGCATGTCATATTAGAGAACTAGTCTATTATTTGTACTGTTCTCATTGACTTTTGCTCTTTTAAGATCTTTTGGTGATAATTGTTCACATTGATCTTAATCATGATGTGTGTTTATTGTATGATTGTTGAGGTGCAAGTTTTTGAAAAATATGGGCTTCATAATCTTTTAAAAGCTACTCGCTTGAGAAGTAATGATCTTAAGTAAGTCTCTTTGTATTACTATTTGATCATCTGCTTTTAAGCTATAAAACTTGGTTTCAAAATGCACTTTGCTTTTCTTGTATGCTTGGTAAAGTAAGTTGAGTTTGATTGATGTAAGTTTTGGATACACCTTGAAGTCATAGGACTAGTACGTTTAAAGATGACCTATGGTTGGTATCCATTTGCTTCGGCAACATAGAACTTAACGAGCACCTTCATGGAAAGGGCTACACACCTTAGTTGTGCAGCCGCCCAATATAGGAAAAGGCTATGCCATTGTGATGAGTGAAAGCCACCATGAAGCGTATATGTTTATGTTAGAAAAATCAAAGAAGTGTTGAAAAGAATCATTAAAAAAAAAATTCTTTAATTCAAGCCTAAAACAAAACAAAAAGGTTTTATGGAGTATAGTTGAATAATCAAATTAGCTTGGGTTGTCAATTAGAAACGAAATAATGAGCCACATGCACACACACACTCAAATGTTGAAACCTATTCTCTTTAGCAAAATTCCGGATGATAATCGGTTTGACCTTTATCTGGAAAGGCTTAAGATGAATAGATGTTGAAATTGTTTGCCTGTTTGATTATCAAATTACTTCTTTTTAAGCAAAATTTTCACACACTCACATTTGCTTATTTGGTATCTTGATACTCTAGCACTTTTTGAAGAAATATGAGAGAGATTGAAAATCTTGGTGTAACTCTCATTGTTTGTGGAGCTTATTTGAAAATCTATTAAAATTGCTTGGTGATGTGATTGTGTGGATATTTATGTGAACAATTTTCTATCTAGATCTTAGATAGAGCTTTCATCAAGGGGAAGCATTAAATGCTAGACTTTTGTTCTCTTTCATGATTTGTTCACATATTCTTCAAGATTGTTGTTTGTTGGCATTATATTTGTTTTGATAAATCTTAAGATGCTATGCTAATTCTTGATATGCATATTGATTTTTCAAAAATGATGTTTTGCCTTTGTATATTGTTTATTGGTCACTAACTTGCTTTGATGTTTCCACTCATGTTTTTGGTTGTTTTTGTGTTAGTGCACCTTCACAAGATATGGGGAAATCAAAAGTATCTAAAGTTGAAAATCCAACCAAACCCATAGGAAATCCAAAATCCACAAAACCACCCTCTAAGAAATCCAAACCTATTAAGGCAAATCCTTTAGGTATGATCGGAACTGATCGGACTATTTTATACCTATTTGAGGTCCCCCATTTCCGATCGTTTGTCTCGTTTTCGAGCGTATTTTTGTATATAATGTTTTGTTTGAGCCTTGTGTAGGTGCATATTCCTTATAATAAGGTTTTGAGCTTAAAGATTAGTTTGGGAGGCAAAATGGAGCAAAAAAGAGCTGAAATTATATATACGCGTGCAGAATGTACAACTTGCGGAGATCATATCTTCCTCCTCAGATAGAACCACATGGATATCTTTATATATTCGGAAAGCCCCGGAAGTCTAGTTTCCAGAACATTTTACGGATTGCGATTCCGAGCTTTCTACAGGAAGTTATGGCCATTTCCGTAACGGTGCGCGATGCTGAAAACGCTGAAACGCTGTCAGGTCTAAACGGCTACTTCAAACGGCGGCCAGGCCGCCGATCCAAACCGCCGAATCACTCCAGAAAGTCGTTTTTTGGGTGAATTTCAGGGACAGTTTCGTCCATTCACCCCAACCTTCAGCCCTAACCTCCCAACACTATATAAACCCCTTATTCTCTTCTCTCCCAACAGAACACACACCCCACACACTTCCTCTTCATCTTCTTCTTCATTTTCTTCACTAAATAAGAGAGAGAGGAGCTTGCAAGAGCATCCATGGAGGTTTTTCCTCCATGGATGCTCCCCATCTCACCTTCTACACATCCTCCACCACATTTAGGAGTAGATTGCATAGAGATAGGAGTGGGCTTTGGCCAATTTCGAGCTAGCAAGGGAAGGAGCTCTTGGAGGAGGTTTTCTTCAAGGGTTGTATCTATTTCTCACTCTCTATGTATTTCTTGTTTTCTTGAATGTGTAATCCCCACTTGGGAATATTTGTGAACCTATTTTGTGCTCAATATATATATGGTTGTTTTTATATCCAATTTGTGTTTTGATTCATTCTTGATTGTTATTGATATGTCTCTTATCTTGAAATGCATGTTTATGGATGATTGGAAATTGATATGTGTTCATGGATGGGATTAGGAGTAGATTAACTTAATTGTAGGAGTAGTTGTAATCAAATATCCCATTTGTGTGTGTATGTCTTTGGAAGGTCGAAATTGCATGTTATGAATGGGTTTGAGTGACTTAGAGTTAGGATTGTACCTTTGGAGGGGCTCTCCGGGCATAGTTTTGACTAATTAGCTAGGAAGAGTGAGTGAACCTATAAATTGCCATATTAGAAGGGTTTGGTTCAATGTTCTTGTTAACAATTGGACTTTAGCTATTTCTCACTCTAAGGGCTTTAGGTGAGTCATGGTTAGAGTTACAATTATTGGTCTTTGGCTATCTTTCACACTAGGGGCTCTAGGTGAGTTATGGTTGGAGATACAATCACTTTTTCCACATTCATTAGACTTTCACGTTGCCATTTTGCATTACGAAGCTATCATTGGGGCTCAATGTTGTTTTGTTTGTAGAATCGGTTCACATATGTTGGTTGCGGTTTCGTGTACGAGGGGCTCTCAACACACTCTTCAACCGTTAGCTCAATGAATGGGTATATATCGGATTGAGGCAAGAACGAACCCTTAACTAAAATTGGATGTCCTTAATGTCTAACAACCAACTATTTGTGCACTTATGTATGGTGAACTTGTTGAACCTTGTGTGACCATTTTCATGCATCTCTCCTATCCACCATTTTATTTATCACTTTATACATCATTCTCACCCTTCCATATTCTCTTTGTTTTTATTTATTTTCATTTTCATTTTCATTTTCTACACACACACACCGCATTGTACATACACTTCACACACACCATTCTCACCTTTCCGCATTCTATTTACATGCTTACAATAAACTCTAGAACTTGAAATGGTTGACGAATCACACCTCCCTGCGGAACGATACCCTCGCTTGCCGCTTTACTAGTCCTTTGCTAGTTTAGAGCACATTGGGTAGGAAACCCCCTTTTAAATGAAATTATTTTTTGATCCTTGCGATTTCTTAACGACGGAAAAAGTGAGTATCAGGAACCAAAAAGCTCATTTTTGATAGAGGGATAGATTTGTGTGATTATAAAGGATCTTATGTTCACAACTCAATTGTTGGTAGGAATTGGAAATTATGGATTGATATGCTTGGTGGTGTAAATGAAAATGTGTTTAGAGAATTCTACCATGAATACAAGCAATGTACATTCCATTAAAATGCCTTGGTGAACATTAGAGGTGTTCTCTTTAGAGTGTCTTCGGATCATATCAATAAGTTCATTGGTCTTTCATGTGACATTTATTCGGAATTACTTAACGTGGAGTCTATTGATGATCTAAATGAAATTGGAAGAACTCTATGTGAGGATAACAAGTTTGAGTGGGGAAAACGAGTTTTTATCAATCAAAGTGAGTTGACCAAAATTAGTGCTTTTTGGCATTTGTTTGTTTGTGCAAATCTTGTTCCTTCAACTAATGCAACCAAAATTAGTTGGCATTATTATATATCAAAACGTTATTCACTTTGTATTGTTTAGTTGTCCTAGTTGTGTGGTTTATCAAGCTTCAAGAGAAGATGGATAACAGTTCAAGAAAAATGATGTCGTCGTACGAGGAAAAGCGTTATTGACTACAAAGGTAATAAGACCCCTTTCCTCTTACAAGGCTTAGGCACTGATCGAACCAAAATTGGTATAATTTTGGCCCTCATTCCTGTCTCTTTATGCTTGATTCTCGGGCATTTCCCTGTATTTAATGTCGGTAAATCGAGTGTTTCAGGTTTATTTAGGCCTCAAGGGCATTTGTGAAGAAGAAGAGAAGTTTGGTACAAATGGTGCACAAATTGGCAAAATAGGGCATTATCGCCATAAAGAGTCGCCACAAGTGTCGCCATAAGGTGACAGAGAGTTTTATTCCAAGCTAAATTCAATCAGGTGTCGTCGCCACTTCAAATGGCAACACAAAGTGGCGACATAGAAGAATTAGTGGCGTGGCCACCAGACGTTGCCACTTCAATTGGCGACACAAAGTGGCGACATAGAAGAATTAGTGGTATGGCCACTTGACGTCGCCACTTCAAATGGCGACACAAAGTGGCAACATAGAAGAATTAGTGGCGTGGCCACTTGACGTCGCCACTTCAAATGGCGACATAGAAGATTAGTGACCTAATTTGAAAACCCTATAAATACATCACATTTTCTCCTTTGAAAATACACTTGTTCAACCAAGAAATCCCTTTCTCCACCATTCCTAATCCTACCATTTATCTTTTCCAATCTATCAACAAACAACTAGACTACCTCATCTAAATCATTCCTCTCTTTCCATCTTCTCCACCCATT
Organism: Acer saccharum; assembly: GCA_030490815.1. NCBI lineage: Eukaryota > Viridiplantae > Streptophyta > Magnoliopsida > Sapindales > Sapindaceae > Acer > Acer saccharum. The sequence continues at coordinate 30,621,083 of CM059878.1, forward strand.
ACCTTTATCACTCACCAATAGCCATCCACCTATCAAGACACATCCCTCTTCCACCACTCTTTGCACTAGGAGCACTCTTGGAAAGGAAGGATCAAGCACTAAAAAAGGAGGCCTAAGGATGATTTCCTTACCTATTACTTGCTTTCTATTTGATTGTAACTATATGTAACTAAACCCCTAATCTAGGGGATAGATTTGAGGAACATTTGGTTGTGGGTATTTGCTTAAGCTTTGTAATAAATCTCTATATGTGTTTTATTTATTTATTCATTAGATTCTATTCACTATGTGATTGACTTGTATATCCACTAATTAATTACAATCTTGTTAGAATAACATGTTATGCAATCATCCTTGGATTGACATCCTTGTGTGATTAAGAACCTAATAAATAGGATAGATTAGTGGAGGGTATATCAACCACACTAATCTAAACCTAGATTTGTAACCAACCAATCCCACCATGACCCCCTTTCCTTAATCGGTTAGGCATTGTGGTGGGAAGATGTTAAGGGTTCATAGTAATGACCTAAATACATCTTAGAAAACAAATGGTTAACATGTAGAGATTGGTCCATTAAAGTGGCTTAAAAAGCACTACCCATACCCACTTGCTAATCAATCAATTCCCTAGTATCTATATTAATTGTTTAAATCCATTCTCGTATCTAGTATTGTTGATGTTGGATTTCTATCTATTCAATTTCTTTATATTATTGTTATTTACTTTTCTAGTTTATTATATCTTAACCAATCAAAAACCCAAAAATATGATTTATGTTTTATGCACCTAGATTAGACTAACATAGATTATATCGCAAATTGATTAATCTAACCTAATCCCTGTGGAACGAACCTTTGCTTACCGCTTTACTTGTTTTCAAAACATATAGCACATTGCGTAGGAATTTCATATTAAAACATCTTTTGAATCGCGATTTCCTAACGACAGAAAAAGAGTGTTCACGCACACACACAATTTATTCATAAGTGTCCCTGCATTATAGCACCAAATTAGTATAACGCATTCACATGTTTTAGTATGCTCATGCATTGATCTCACATTGCCATACATTGTAGAAATGCATGTACTAGGACTATGTCTAGGCATACTTGTGTGATCTTGTGTTTATTTATTTTTGTGTAAGTGATTTGGACTTGAATATGTTCTTAAATGATTCCTTTTTTAGTTCTGGTCATTTCGGATACTCACTCATTAGATTTCGAGTTCAAACTAGGAAGTTACGAAACTTTACGTTCCTTAACAATGCGTTGTCTTCGTCTTCGTATATCGAGTCGAGTTCACATCCAATTGTCAAAGTTTCATAGTCTTCCTTGTGCGTAAGTGAGTTATGGTTCATAATCTGAAAATGGATTCAAATTCCGAGTTCGGAGGCCAAATGACGGTAGAAGAACGTGAGGGGTACGCGAGGAGAAGAGCCAAAGTGAGAAGGCCTCACTTGGGAGGCATCCCATGGAGGCGCGTGGCCACCACGGGAAGGAGGCCATTCCCATGATGGCCACGCGTCTCCACAGGGACAGCAAAGGGCTGGCCTCCCAAGTGGGTCCCACTTCATTTTGGTTTCCCTCCCAATCTCTTTTAAATACTCCCTCTCTCTCACTTGTTCATTGTAAAGAAGAAAAATTGAAAACTTGTGCAGAAATTTTCTCTCCAATTTTCTCATCTTCCAAACACCATACCTTTCTCATTCGGACTATGAATCAAGTGATTCAAGTTGAAAAATCTTCATAATCAAGTCCCCTACCTTCTCCAATAGAGTTTGCAGCTGTTTGATCGAGTTTTATGGTAGTTCTACCGTTAAAACTGAACTAGCTTGGGATATCAAGGTATTGAACCAAACTTTGATATTTCATCTTTTATGATCTTCAATTACCTTGACTTTTCTTCTTCTATATGTATGTGTATGTTTGATGAAAGCTACTGAGAAGGATAGCATCATATCAAAGCTAATCAAGTCTAATTAGATACAGATGTGAACTAGTTTTCTATGATTCTAGTATTTCACATGTTTGAGAGTTGTATTGTGCTTAACTTGATATCTAGGGTTATTTGTGACTTGATTGACTCATTCTATGATTAATAACCTTGTCTTGTGCTTGGATCCTTTAATTGAACAAATCTAGGATTAGCACATTTGATTTTGTGTTTAAAACTATCTTGGATTTAATTGATTGTTCATTAAACCTTGCTCTAAATACTTGCTAGAATATTCATTGATCATATTTTGTGATTCTATCATTTTTGTTGTATGTTTCTAATATTTTGAATATGTACTTCATGTATATAATTCATTCAAGTATTAGCTTTGTGAATGAAACTAGAAATCACATGTGTTAGGTGTTTCACATGCTCTAAGTTTTGATTCATATTGTTTTTATGACTATACAATATTTGACTTGTATGCTCACATGACTAAGTCTATGTCTATATGATTTGTACATGATCTATACATTTCATATGTTCATGCATCATCTTGTGAGGATTGCATCTTGTAAGTTCCTTAAAGTTTGATTGGCTTATTTCGGTGACAAACCACAATTGGGGTTCAAATTGTAAGGGTAGCTTAGGTGAATGATGATCAAGCTCAAAGGCCCTATCAAAACCTCAAGTTAATAAGCACGCCAAAGGTATAATCTCTAGTGCTTAGTTTTCATTGAAGAGATTTAGTTGCACACACACACTTATAATGTTTCATATGTATGCTTTACTTTTGTGTGCATCCTCTTCACATGTAACATTTCACACTTGCACTTTATTGTTGTATTTGTTGTGTTAGTTTGTCTAGTAATTCGTTTCCTGACTGTTGTTCAGAAACGTCTGCGCATGCATATTGGTGTGCTTGGTTAGCGCGATGATCGCCTTCAGAGAATGTCATTGGCTTCTCATTTGGTATGAGCGCCTCACTCAATTTCTTGCTGACAATAACTACACAAGGGGTAGTGTTGACAAGACACTATTCATCAAGAGAGACAATGATGAGCTTTTCATAGCTCAAATATATGTTGATGATATAGTATTTGGCTCCACCAACAACACCAAGGTCCAACAATTTGTTGATGTCATGTCTCATGAATTTGAGATGAGTCTTGTTGGTGAGCTTAGTTACTTCCTAGGTTTGCAAATTAGGCAATTAGATGTTGGGATCTTCATAACCCAAGCCAAATATGCTAAGAACCTAGTGAAGAAGTTTGGTTTAGAAAAAGCCAAACATTGTGATACACCCATGAGTACCACTTTGAAGCTAAGCAAGGATGCTAGTGGTAAAAGTGTGGAACAAACTCTATATCGGGGCATGATAGGTAGCTTGTTTTATTTGACCGCAAGTAGGCCCGATATATCTTTTAGTGTGGGTGTGTGTGCTAGGTACCAAGCGGATCCTAAGGAGTCCCATCTGTCTTCCGTAAAGAGAATCATTCGCTATGTGAATGGGACATCCAACTATGGGATTTGGTGCTCTTTTAACACTAATGCTAGTCTTGTAGGCTTTAGTGATGCGGATTGGGCAGGAAATTGTGATGATAGGAAGAGCACATCGGGCAGTTGCTTCTTTCTAGGCAACAACTTGGTGTCTTGGTTTTGCAAGAAGCAAAACTCGATTTCCTTGTCCACGGCCGAGGCCGAGTACATAGCCGCGGTGAGTGGATGCACACAACTCCTATGGATGAAGCAAATGCTAGTAGACTATAGATTCAACCAAGGTACTCTCACTCTCTTTTGTGATAACATAAGTGCTATTAATATTTTCAAGAATTCGGTTCAACATTCTAGAACTAAGCATATTGACATCCGCCATCACTTCATTAGAGAGCTTGTTGAAAATAAATGCATAGTACTTGAACATGTAGGTACTAATGATCAACTTGCGGACCTATTTACTAAACCCTTAGATGCTACTCGATTTAAAACACTTAGTAGATCTATTGGGATATGTCTTATGGAGTGATGTGATTTGTGATTGACCCCATATGGGGAACTCAAGCAAAGAGAGCTATTTTGCATTCTTGTCACTTGCAAAAAATTTGAAATATCTTATGCCTCTCCCTTTAACTGCTTGAGTAAGCTTGGTTGCACATATGTATATATGTTTTCAATTCAATAAGTGTGAACCTTGCTTGTTTACAATCCATGTCATATTTATGTTCAAACATGCATTGTTGGACTAGGAGATGTGTAAGGTTCATGATTTGTATTGGCTTGATTCCATTGCAAAACACTCCATATTTGTATTAGTTGTTGCTTAGGATATTCTTTGAAGAAAGGAAGCTTAAAAAGTGAAGAGCAACGTCTAGTGCAAAAGTCGTCTTTAAGAGGTAAAAAGCGTCAAAGGTATATCTTGACTCCTATCCTCTTGCAAGGCGTTAGAGCACACACACACAATTCATACATGTGTGTCCCTACATCGTGGTTCAAACATTTGGTATAACACATTCACACATCTCATAGTATGCACATGCATTGATCTTGTATAGACAAACATTGTGAAATTACATGCTTTGTGACTATCTCTTTGATATGGCATGCTTGTGTGAATATGTGTTTATTTGTTTGTATATTTTGTGTTTTGGACTTGAACATGTTCTTATTTGATGCCATGTTCTTATTTGATGCCTTATTGAGTTTCGGTCGTTTCGGTTACTCATTCATAAGGTTTCGAGTCCAAACGATGTAGCTACACTACTTTTCGTTCTCATTCGTTGAGTTGACTTCATCGTCGTTTCCGAGATGATTTCTCAACTATTTTTCAAAGTTGTGTAGTCGTTGTCGTGCGTCAGGGAGTCACGGTTTGTAATCCTAAAATGGATTCAAAATCGGAGTTCGGATGCTCAAGATACGGGCTAAAGAACTGAGGGAGCGCGCAAGAGAGGCAGCAGGCCGTGAGGCCACTTGGCCTGGCCATGAGGGAGGCTGTGGGCCCCATGACCAAGGGGGCTCTCTACCCCCTTGAGGCCCACGTGCCCCCCATGGGAGGGTGACGTGACAGGTGTTGATTGGCTCGAAAATTCCTTCTCTCTCCTCCTTTTAAACTCCTCTCCTTCCCTCCACACTTGTTGAAGATTTCCAAGAACATTTCACGAAATTGCTGCAGAATTTCTTCAATTTTCGTTTTCTTATTTTGATCATAACTTTCTGAAATCAATCGATTCAAAAACCAATATTGTTGGTCTTAAAGAGAGCTACAAACCCCAAGTATTTCCAGAGGCAACTGACTTCGTCATTGTTCCCAGTTGATCGATTTTCAGTACGTGGTCAGGTTGTTTTATTCAACTTCTTCTCTTTCATTTCATCTTTGATCATCTCTTTGATTCTTACTATTTGATTGATGAAACATGATAAGAAAGATGTTAGATCATATGCTAGGGGTGTTTGATCATTTGTCAATTAAGTTTTAGCTTTGTGATTTTTCTTGAACATATATGTGCTAAACTTGATTTTGTTTGAAATTGATTCTAGAAAATGTTTATATGATGTCTCATATTATTTTCTAGGTTTTATTTCATGATCTAAGAACTAGGTTTTTAGTGTGATATATTGAATATTCATACCTTGTTCTTATTGATTTACATGTCTTGATTTCTAGATAATTTTTGTGATTGTGTGTTTGAAGCATATTCTAGATTGTCATTGAACATGTACATTTTGCTTGATTGATCATCTAGCTTAATTTGTTTGTGTTTGCATCACTTGCATCACTTTAGATCATAGCCTTGCATTAGGTTGAAGACTCTAGCAAAGTAAGTGAAGCTTTGTGGATAGAGCAAGGAAGTCTTGATTAGAGTCGGGAGGACTTGGATAATCAAGCAAGGAAGACTTGTCTAGGGTCGGGAGGATCCGGATAGGCAAGCAAGAAATCTTCCTAGAGACGTGAGCGTCTTGGATAGGAAGTTGCTTTCTAGAGGTGTAGGATACATCTCGGATAGGAAGTAGGCTTGGTGATTCACTAGCCCGAGGGTAGATTAGGAGTTGATAGCTTGAGCGGATATCATGTGTTGATAGCTTGAGTGTGTAAGTCCTTTTCATATAGTGAATTGCTTTGCCGGTGGTTGTGGTATCAACCCGTGGATGTTTCCTCTTTGAGGTTTTACCATGTAAAAAATACTTGTGTTCATTTTTGTTTTTACTTTTCTTTATCTTCCATATCTTACATTGATTGCATATCTTGTAAATTGATTAACTCTTGTATTAGTGAAATCAATTCATTTACTACATCTAATCAAGTGTGCATTTTCTTTGTTATATTCTGCATCATTTTTAATATTGGAAGAATTTGAGTAAATACCTATTCACCCCCCCCCCCCCCCCCCCCCCCCCCCCCCCTCCCTCTCTAGGTATATTTTACACTATATTGCTAAAGGGAATTTCAAGATGTTCATAGGAAGTATGATTTGAATGACCTATAGTTATCTCCATGACATGATGATTCTTTTATAACATGCTAATGTCAAATGAAAAAGCATGAAATTCATATAACATGCTCACATGAAAAGCATGAATTGATGATTGCATATTCTTAAAATGCAAAACTTGTGTGAAAGCTTATGAGACTCAAAATGAATAAAGGATCTTGTATCCGTTCAAAGGAATTTATATTCCAAATGTCTCTCTTTCTTTATTGGTTGAACATGGCTACTATCATACGGATATCTTATCCGGAAAAATCAAATAGGGTGCAAAGTCGCTCATGCTATGTTTCGCTTATAAAGTTGGATATAGTTACTCATAAATTGAAATCAATAAATCTCTATATCCTTGCTTTTCTCATGACATTGGTGAAATTGGTTTGAAGTCTTATTAGAAACCTTTGTCATTTGCTTTGCCAAATACCATTATATTTTGGACTTGAATGCTATATGTCTTGTATGCAAAGCATGTTTGGTTCACACATTTTCTTCAAATAAATCTCCTTGTTTCTCTACAATTAATTAAGATGCATAAAGTGACTTATATGAATATGCAAATATCTTGCATGCTTCTATCTCTCGTTGCTATGAGTGACCCGGTTGGGGACTACTCCTTTGCCTATATCATGACAAAAAGGGGGAGTAGGATATGGTAAGGGGAGTTGCAAAATATAGAAGCAATTGTGCACTTTGGGGAGAACATACATTGAGGGGGAGTAACCCGTTGAGGAGGAGCATTGCATACACATACATTGCATAATGTTATGCCTAAATTTTTAATGCAAATGCTTGTTATTATTCTCACTTGATTAATCTCACACTTTACTTGTATTGGAATTGTTAGAAACTTTATTTTCAGGGATTGATCATTCTACAAGAGGTTGAAGACTTCAAGTTACATTCTCTTATCTCTTTGTAATGTAGAACATCATAGTAGTCCCGTAGTTTCTATTTCTTTGTGAGGTATCATTGTGAGTAGTGGTTTTGTCATGAAATAGCCAAAGGGGGAGATTGTAAGGTTCCCATTTATTGATTCGCTCATTTCGTGGACAAACCACATTTTGGGGTCCTTTGTAAGGGTAGCTTAGGTGTTAGTTTTATTGTTTGAAGCCCTTTGAAGACCTCATCTTGATAAGCACCAAAGGTAAATTTCTATGTGCTTACTTGTCTTGAAGAGATAGTTGCACACACTCACAACTCATGCATATGTTTAATCCTTGTATGTTGTGTGTCTTATTTGTGTGCTTTAATGTTCATTAACATCTCTTCTTGCATGTTAGTTTGATTGCATCTTGCATATCCAATTGCCTTGTCATGCTTAGACTTAGGATTGCATTTTTGCATTGGGCGCTCCCAAAAGCGTTCTACAGAAGCGCTGTACAAACAGCGCCCATTTAGCGCTGTTTAGACCTGATCGATTTTAATCGGTCGCTGTTGGGTCGCTGTTGGGGTGCTGTACAAAGCGCTCTACGTACAGGGCCACTCTGTTTTCCCAAGAGAACAGGGCTGGGGCGCTGTACGGAAGCGCTCTACGTACAGCGTCCAAGGCAAATATGAGGCCAACTTATCAAAACGACCACACTTTGTTTTGGCCCCCTATATATATGCCACTATGACTTTAGGTCAATTAAAAGAGTTCATATTCAGATTTCATACTTAGGATATTTTTCAAAGAGAAGAAAAATTCCAAGAACTCATTTTTAATTACTCAAACACTTTTTCATGATCATCAATCATCATCTAGCATCATCTTTGATCATCTAGATGTCATCTTGCATGGATTCTTCATCATACTTTGCTTGGTAAGCTTTTCACTAATATCTTACATATTTTGTGTTTTTCTTAACAAGCAATCTCAATTAATTACTTGTATGTTATTATATATATTTTGGATACAAGTTTGAGATTAGTGTGATGTATGTTTGAGAAGTTGTATTGTGATAGCTAATTAGGTTTTGTGCTTAATCTTGATTAGCTAAACTATTTGAAATGTCATTTAGTTTTTAATATCTAGGATTGTTCTAATTGCATATTAATCATCTTAGATAAGCATATAGGGTTTCCCTTGCTTTATGTTGCATTTGGATATTCATATATTCACTTAGGGTGTTATTCTCTTCATTGAGAAAGTAAGTCTTGTGTGTAGCTTCCGGGATTAAGTTGCTTAGATCGCAAGCAAATTGGACTAGGTTCACTGATACCGGGATTAGGTAGGTGTGTGATTACTTCCGGGATTAGGTTGTAATCGTTTTACACATTTAGTGGATTCAAGGTTCGAGTGTGGCTTACTTACTAGCCCATGGTTTTTCCGGGATAAGTGTTTTAAATCGAGTTGCATCTAAAGATTTAGTAAATAAGTCAACAAGTTGATCATTAGTACCTACATGTTCAAGTACTATGCATTTATTTTCAACAAGCTCTCTAATGAAATGGTGGTCGATGTCAATATGCTTAGTTCCAGAATGTTGCACCGAATTCTTGGAAATATTAATGGCACTCATATTATCACAAAAGGGAGTGAGTGTACCTTGGTTGAATCCATAGTCTACTAGCATTTGCTTCATCCAAAGGAGTTGTGTGCATCCACTCCCCGCGGCTATGTACTCGGCCTCGGCCGTGGACAAGGAAATCGAGTTTTGCTTCTTGCAAAACCAAGACACCAAGTTGTTGCCTAGGAAGAAGCAACCGCCCGATGTGCTTTTCCTATCATCACAATTTCCTGCCCAATCCGCATCACTAAAGCCTACAAGACTAGTGTTAACCCAAAATTGTCACCGAGGTGCAATTTAGAATTAACGGAATGTGAGGGACCCGGATCTAATTGGATCTGGGCTAGCGGGATACTCTATACCCCGATACCCTACAAGTTCTTTGAAATCTGTTAAGCGTGACAGGGGGTCTGTAGATGATGGATCCGGATCGGGATCCGATAAGGGCCAGCGAGATACTTAATAATCTAATACCCCGCTGGGCGTCACGATCTCGATATTATAGTGGATGTGAGTAGTAACATGGATGATTTCTCATATGATGGATGCATAAAACAAAAGCTGTTTATATATGTGTATGGATCTCGATCACAGTGGGATCTTACAACTTGGTGTTTGAATTAACAATATTGCAGTAGGAAAAAGTAAAGCATATGGGGAACAAACGGAGATGGAACTTTTTGTGCCTGTCGATAAGTAGTAAAAGTGTGGCCCTCTTTTTCTTAGGTGAATGTATGATTATTATATAGGCCTCTTTCTTGCCGAGCACTCCTAAAACCTCAGTCTAGGGTTTTAGTGATGCACGGGTCTTCCTTTGGGACCCGACTCTTTCGTCGGGGAACTGATCCCGAAAGATCAGGTGATTCCTTCTTTCCCGGTTCCAATTGAGTTGACTCCTATTAAAAATAGGATCCTAAATCGGCGGGAACGAATGCCGCGTTGTAGCTTTGAGTTTCAAACCTGAACGATGACGTTTTAGTGTCTGTTTTTGTATGTAGTCTACCCTTCGGGGTGTCTCCCTCCCACTTCAGCGGGGTCAGTCTACGGGGGCCCTGGTATATATTTTTCCATGTGTAGGTCACGTGTTCTACTGGTCGTGGTACTCAGGGTACCCTGCGTTCTTCGTGCCCCTCTCGAAACGATGTTTGCAGATACCGGGGTTTTCAAGTAGCAGGGTGCCCGGATACTCGAGTATTGGGGTACTCGGGGTAACTGGGTACTAGAACCTCGCGATGGCCGTGTCTTCCAAGCCCCCATCCATCTTTTGGCTTCCTGGTGCTTTCCATGGTCCCGGGAATTCTAGACCTGGACGGGGTGGGTAGAGGCTCTCCTTCTAGCCCGTCAATTAGCATGCGGGGTACCCGGACATTTTTGCTTCTACTTTGGATCCCGGCTTTCTTCTCAAAGCTAGTGGAAAATTCTTCTTTGATCCCTGCCAATTTTGGTGGTTAACAGAAGTCCCCCCTGACTTGAACACCGGTATCTTGCTGGGGTTGGAGTCAGGATTCCTAAGTCCACTAGAAGGATTTTCCGTCTCGCCTGCTTGTCTAATCTCACCCGGCTGGCTTCCATGGTCGATGGGAGGATCTTTCTTGGATTTGGTAGCATTTAACGCTCGATCCACGTGTTAGATAACGCCTATCTTCTGATTTTAAATTGGCCTTTTTCGGCGCGATTCCCTCGAAACCGTCATGATTCATTTCCGTCTCCGTCTCTTCCTCTGCCTCGATATCTGTCCACCTTTGTCTATAAATGCACGCTTCCTTCTTCCTTCATACGTTCACGCCTACTTAAACACTTCAAAGCTTCTGCTTCTGATTCTTTCTCAAATCTTCCTTCCTAAAAGATCTTCTTTGCCTTCCTTCTCGTACTCAAATGGCCTTATCTCCCAACCGACCGGCTTCCGAGCCGGCCCTCCCTGAAGATAGTTCGGCGATTTTTTCCAATCCTCCATTTCCTTCTCCGAATCCCCCTGATAGTATTGACGAAATGCTTGACGTGGGGCGAGTGGAATCAGGAGATAATTCCACGACGTCCAAAGAAACGAAATGGGACCGGGATGAGGGTGACGTCGTTGAGGACGGTACTCTGCTAAAACACCGTCGTTCTAGCCAAAATCAGACATTCGGGTCGGGTTCTGGTGCTGGGCCCGAAGACCCCGCCCATATCGTTGATAAAGATTATGTCGACGTTAAGGGTGAGGCGGAGGAGGGGGATCCCCCAACTATCAGCCTAACAGGGGTTCGCTTAAGCCCATTGTCCTCCTTTCACGATGGCCGAATTATCCTGGATTCCGTCTACACATCTGATACCCCCACCCGGTTGAGGAGGACATTTAGGATACCAGACTACCTCTAGCTGTCTCTCCCTCATCGGGGTTATGACGTTTACCTCCCCTTCTAAAGGTCGTCTACTAATTCATGTAGCCGCCTTCGAATGCGGGGTCCAGCTTCCACTTCACCCTTCCCTCCGTCAAATCCTAGTAGCTTTGGAATTGGCCCCACTCTAGATCTCTCCCGGGTTTTGGAAGAACTTGACGGGGTTCTTGGTGCTCTGGAGAGAGCAATGTGAGAGGGATAAAATACAGAGGGAATTGGGCATCGACGAGATCCGCTACATTTACCAGGTAGCCAACCTTTCTCCCCCGGGGTCAATTTTATTTGAGACCCAGTAACAAGATGAAGTTCACCGTACCCGAGGCAAACGTGAAATATAATCCACCCTGGAAGGACAAATGGATAGTAGTCGAAGAGGAGTGGGGCTGTTCGGTGCACATCGGGGGAACTAAATACCCCGTTCCCACCCAGTTCTCTCCGCGAGACAAATGGACTTCAGAGGAGTTGTCTCCTGAATCAAAGGGGATTCTGGCAAGGATCTAGGAGCGAGGTTATATCAATATGCAGTACCCCTCCTGCGATTCCTTCGAAGGAGCCCGGCTAGAGAGGTATCTGAGGATATCTGTCGCTGATCCTGGTGAGTGATCTTGTTTTGTCAACATCATTCTTCCATTCTTTCTTTCTAAGCTTATTATTACATATTTTCTCATACATGTATATATTTCCTTCTTTTTTTTTTTCAGTCTCAGTAGTCCCTCCACCAGCATCTCCTCCTACTGCTCCGAGGCTACCTATCCCGGTTTCTCAAGCACCCCGTTCTCCCATTCCTTCTCCGCCAGGCGTCGGGGCTACCCCGGGATCGTATCTTCTGGCACCTTCCTCCCCTCCTACCTTGGCAGGGTCTACGCTTCGTTTTCTGGATCCTTCGTAGATGAAGATGGTTGCTCGTCCCTCTCTCAGTGAAATGTTGGCGAAGGCAGCAAAAGCAAAAACTTCTCTAGTCCCCAAGGCTAAGCCGGCTACAAGGGCTGTTGCCTCCAAGTCTGCGGTTGCGGTGGGCTCTCCCCCTTCTCGGATTACTCTAGCCAGGCGGACTACAGGGGTGGAGAAAGACAGAACTGAGAAGGTTAAGGTAACTACCCCCAAAACTACCTCCACTGGTCTCCCTTATAGCTTAAGGCTGCAAGATGGCGGGCAGGACGACATTGTTGCTAAATTCATAGTAGCCTGTCCTGGAGGAGGTTTACATCAGATGGCCACCTTGCCGACGGATATCTTAGCTACCAAGGGCGCCGCCATGCTTGCCGAGATATATATCTTCAACTTTCCTACTTGTTACATACAACTTCCTTTTAGGTTCTAACTTCCTTTCTTATGTAGAGCTTCAAGTTTGTCTTGGCCGTGGGGCAGCAAGCAACTGCCTTAAGGGAGGCCAATTTGGCCCTTCATGCTCAGGTGGAGGAAGTCAAGGATGAGCTGGCTTGGGCTGAAGAGAACGTTGCTTTCCTGGTGCGAAATGCGGCTGAATCTGAATCTTGGATGCAGGATGCCTTGGTGGAGCTAGAAAGAATGCAGCGCGCCTATGACACAGAAACCATCATTTCCACACGGCACAAAGCTGAGAGGGAGTCTGTCAAGGCAGAGAAGGCAGTCCTCCTAGATGAGAACCGATTCTTGAGGGGTTCCGTGAAGGTTTTAGAATCCCAATTGGATTCTTCCTTCACGGATGGATACTTTATTGCCTCCTACGAGGTTGCCCAGGCTTTCCCTCCTCCTTTTGACCTGATGACTCCTCTTGGCTGGGATCGGGATCATGTTATGGCTAAGGCAGCAGCCCTTTCAGACACTGGTCCTAATCAAGAAGGCCCCTCACAGGACGTCTCTGTCCAGGATCCATCTCATCTCCCCCCTATGGCTGGATCTGAAGAAAATATTGAGGGGGAATCTCAGGATCCTCCTTCCGCTCAGAAAGATGTTGGGCAAGCCTCTATTCATTACTCAAAGGGGGTGGGCTCCCCTGCTGCGTCCAGCTTACCTAAAGAGAGGCAGGAAAAAAGGGAACAAACGGATGGATCCTAACAAGAAAAACACATAGGAGGAGGGGATTAGATATGACTTTGCTTTTACTTGAATTTGTTTTGTAACTATTTGTAGCCCGTAAGTAGGGGTGGGCGCCCTGTTTTGACTTAATGAAATTCACCCCTTTTATGATCACTTCCTTTCTGCATACGTTTGCTTGTAGGGTTATGTCTTTATCTAGGGTGGTATTCACACATTTGAAATTGGTTCAAGTGAAAATTATCCCGATTCCAGTTTAGCTTTTTCCTTAACTCGCTGGTGGACGGTAGTTTTTTTTTTTTTTTTTTCAACTTGTCTTGAATACAATCCTTGGTCAGTAATCTCTCTTAGTAGAAATCACCTATTAGATATCACAATCTGACCATTGCTCGAATTTCCTGCCGGGAATCCTAGTGATGGGTTCACCTTAGTCACTTATCAAGGTGAAGTGTCTGGCCCTTAGGAGTAATGGCCTAGTTCCCTGATGCTTTGTCCTGAGCGGCTACTAAAGCCATTTCAACTCGGAAGTTTAGATGCAATTGGGAGAGGTAGTAGCACGATGTAGGGAGATATCGGGTATCCAGATGGAATACCTTGGCTTCTTGGTGGACTGTCCTGGTAGGCAGACAAGACTACTTTGACACCAGGTTCATCCTGGAGGGGGGTATTCCCCGTCCGAGGCTTCAGGAGATCCATATAGGTTCTCCTGGTCTTGTTGAGATAGATACTGACGAGTGACTACACTCCTTGTGAATTTTGAGCACCAGGTCCTTCCTGGAGGAGGGTATACCCTGACCAAGGCAACAGGAACGCCATATGGCTTCTCCTGGTCTTGAGGTGAAAAGGAGCGATGAAGTCTTGCTAGGCGAGATTAGGAGCACTAAAACTGACTTTATTGATTTTCTCAAAAGCAAATACAAAGCAAATAAGGTTGGGGTATATATATCAGGAATATACCAACCGAGACAACATCTTTCTTCTAACTTAAAAAGTAAGACTTCTTAGAGTGATTGTCCTTCTTAGCGCGATCAACTGAGCAAACTGCCATATCTCATAACTGCTATGCGGGATACTTGTCAAGCCTTCCTGTTTTCCTCTTCTGTGTTCCCCGACTATTCCATCCTGTATCCCGATTTACTACCATAGTGGACATATTGTTTGGCCAACGCAGCAAGGTTGGCTGACACTGCATAACATGTGCGGGCTGCTTGCTGATCTCCCCTGACTTCTTCTACCTCAGTCCCAATCGGGAACTTTAAGACATTGTGATAAATAGACAAAACTCCCCTGACACTTGATAAAAATGGCCTTCCCAGAATTGCATTATAGGCGGACGGGGTGTCAACCACTATGAACTCAGTCATGATGTTCTGTTGAAGGGGGGCCTCTCCAATTATCATTGGCAAGATGTGTGTCCCTATTGGCATTACGGAGTCCCCTGTAAATCCGTATAAGGGTGTAGTGCAACTGTTGTAACAAGGATTCTTAAGGTTAAGCTTCTCTAATGCTCCTTTAAACAGGATATCCACACTACTCCCAATATCTACAAGGATGCGGTGGACCCGGCAATTAGCAATCTGAACCGTGATCACCATTGGATCGTCATGGGGTTGCACTATATTGCAAGCATCATCTTCGGTGAAAATGATCTGGGCAGTTCGAGGATATTCTCTGGATCCGCGGGATACCCGGAACACATCCTGACCAGTGGCGAGCTTCAGAATCTTTCTAGCGTGATTCTTTCTTGAATTGTTGGAAGTCCCGGCTAGAGTTGGTCCTCCACTTATGGTATGGATGACATGGATCTGTTGCATCAAATCCTTTCCTTCGTCTTTCCTCTTCTCTTCCGCATCCCGCATCTCCTTCTGCACTTCCTTTCCGATCTTGATGCTGTCCCGCACTTGTTGCAAGAACTCCATTAACAGTCCTCCTCTTACCAAACTCTCAATCTGGTTACAGAAGGCTATAGCATTCAGATGTGTTGTGCCCGACATCCTCATGAAGGTCGCAATACTTGTAACGGTTTCTCTGATCAGCTGGGACCTTTATTGGATCAGGCTTCCTAAGCAGGCCCTTATCGCGGATGGCTAGGTATATGGTTTCCCGGGAGGCATTGAGTGGAGTGTAATGGTTATACCAGTCTTCCTCCATTGATATGCGGGTTACCTCTCTTAGCGAAGGAGTTGTTCGGGGTGGAGTTCTTCTAGCAGGATATCTCTCCCGGTACTGAGGAGGTGATGGCCTGTATGTTGATCGATTTGGGGGAGGGTTCTGTACTCGCCTCGCAAGTGCAGGCTTTGGGGATTCCTTCTTAGATTGCTTAGATGTCCGAGCTTTATCGTGCTCAACCTTAATTCATAGCTGCTCATCTATGTCCACCTACTCCAGCGCCCTATCATAGGCCTCCTGGCATGTCTCAGGCGGGTGTTTGGCGAATGACCAAAATAACCTGCCAGCCCATAAGTTTCTTCTGAAGTTGGCGAGGGTTTCCTTCTCAGCGAATACTCCCATCTGGATTACTTCCTTGTGGAATTTCTCTACGAAAGATCCTAATGTCTCACCCCGCTCTTGGATCACATACTGAAGAAGGACGGGATCCTTAGGGCGAGGCTTGATTCCCTAGAACTAAGCATAAAAGTCGGTAGTGAGTTTTGTGAATGAATATACGCTTCCTGGAGGTAATTTTCTAAACCAAGTCTTAGCACAGTCGGTCAGTGTTGAAGGGAACATCCTACACATAGCTGACTGGGTAGCGTTCTGGATTTCCATCTGGTGGACAAAGCTCTCCATATGACTCACGGGATCCTCCGATCCAGAATATTTCTCAGTGGGCATTTTAAACTTGGGGGGCAACTCAGCTTCTCAAATCCTCCTAGAAAATGGCGCATTCATCTCCCCCAGGGGGTTCTTCCGAGTACCCCGTTGTTTTCCTTTCTTCAATTCCTCGAGCTCCTTCGCCATCTTAGCCATCTGATCCTCAAGGCGTTTAGATCCGTTGTGTCCGGATTGTGCCACCGAGTCCTCACTGTCCGAGGTTTTTGATTTCCCATCAGGTTCCTTATGTTCCCCTTTCTATCGACGGGCACCCCATTGGTCCTTCCGGGACCCAGTACTGCCGCCTACACCGGGCTGAGGATCCCTTTTCCTTGACGCTGGCCTCATTGTTGACTGGGCTCTTCTAGGTGGAATGTCGATAGCGGATTTCACCAATCGATGTCTGAGATCTTCGGGATGATTCTGTACCGGTAATGGCGGTCCAAGTGAAAGTCCTCAAATAAACTAATTGTGTTATCAATATATTAATCTAGAGGGGGGGTGAATAGATTTTAGCTATTATTACCCAATTTTCGCATGCAAGTCAATTTTACGAAAATGCCCCTACTAGTTAAAAATACAAGCAAGTGTAATACAGTGCGAAATTAAAATAACACTTGATGTATACGTGGAAACCCAACCACTGGAAAAACCACGGGCTGTTTAGTGCGCCACACTCGGACCTCGAAATCCACTAATTGAAATGGAGTTTACAACCTATGTAGACCTCGTCTAACACTCCGGTCAATAACCCCCCACTTCTACCACGCGGGCCTTTAAAAGTGGCTCTAGTCCTAATTGCTTGAGGCCTAAGCAACCTTAGCCCCAAGTCTTAATCTAAAAAGAGATTATACAACCTATGTGAATATGTATAAATATTCAAATAACAAACAAGGCTAGGTAACCTTAGATGCTTATCTAGGATGATGATATAATCAATTAAATCAACCCTAGATATCAATTGCTAAATGACATGTCAAATAGCTTAGCTAATCAAGATTAATTGAAAACCTAATTAGCTATCACAAACAACACTCAATCAATTCATCACAATCAATTCTCTTTTCTTGTATTTAGCATATGATCTAAAACATACAAGTAATATAAAAGAGATGGCTTGATATTAAAAATACTAAAATAAGATGAACTAAATCAAAATCTTACCAAGCAAGTTGTGATGATGCAAACCCAATCATGGATGCATTCTATATAGTCATAGAAGATGCAATATGAAATTTGATGCAAAAAGGATTTGATTTGAGTGTTTAAAGTTGAGTTCTTGATTTTATTTTTTCTCAAAAATTTCTCTTTTAAGTTTAGGGTTCTAAGATGTCAAAGAACTTGTTCAGATAATGAGAAAGTAAGATATTTATAGACATCAAGAAATGGGCATGTGAAAAGACAAGTTTTCCCCTGAAACGCACCGATCGGTGGTTTCAAACGACGGCCAGGCCTCCGTTATCAACCGTCGAATTGAACCCGAGAAGAACAGGGGAACAACGGCGGTTTCATTCGGCGGTTTCGTGACCGCCGTTCCAACCGCCGAACCAAACCCGAGAGAAAAATCAATCAGGTTTTAAACGGCGGTTTCGTTCGACGGCCAGGCCGCCGATCACCAACAGAGGTGAAAACCAAGGAGAAGCCAAGGGCATTCTCCATAGGCGGTCTTCGCGTGAAACCAAGCACTCATTACTGCAAGCGCGGACGTTTCCGAATTATATCAGGAAACGAATTACAAAGCACATATACACACAACAAGATATATCAACCAAAGTTCTAGTGTGTAAAGTGACATGTGAAGAGTATGCACACAAGAACAACTATGCTAAGTGTGTGTGTGCTAACTAAATCTCTTCAACGAAAACCAAGCACTAGAAATTATACCTTTGGCGTGCTTGTCCCTTGAGGTCTTGGAAGGGCCTTCGAGCTTGAAGATCAATCACCTAAACTACCCTTACACAATCAACCCCATCAAGTGGTTTGTCCACGAAATAAGTTAATCAAGATATGGGAATCCTAACACCAAGTCTGTCAAAAACCGGGACCCGAGTACTTGGTCCAGCTCCTTCTGTGAATCTGGGTGATTCAAAAGGTATCCCTTTAGCAATCATCCGCAAGCGGACGCTTTCCACATAGGCAGCAGCTTGTTGCTCTATGGCCTCTCTAGTGGCCTCTGGGACCACGGGGTCCTGTGATGCTAGTCCGGAACTCAGTGGCGGGATTGGTACCGGGATCTGGCTTCTGGTTCCTTTCCTTTTCCCCTGATTCCTCTGGGTAGAAGCGAAGGAATGAGGCCCGGAGTTCACGGGCTGTCCTTGGGAGGATCGAAGCCTCATCTTCTATCTTCTCCTGAGTTGAACTTGAAAGCTTGTTAAAGGGTGGGGAGTCCTTCCCACAAACGGCGCCAAAGTGTTAACCCAAAATTGTCACCGAGGTGCAATTTAGAATTAACGGATTGTGAGGGACCCGGATCTAATTGGATCTGGGCTAGCGAGATACTCTATACCCCGGTACCCCGCAAGTTCTTTGAAATCTGTTAAGCGTGATAGGGGGTCTATAGATGATGGATCCGGATCGGGATCCGATAAGGGCCAGCGAGATACTTAATAATCTGATACCCCGTTGGGCATCACGATCTTGATATTATAATGGATGTGAGTAGTAAGATGGATGATTTCTCATATGATGGATGCATAAAACAAAAGTTGTTTATATATGTGTATGGATCTCAATCACAGTGGGATCTTACAACTTGGTGTTTGAATTAACAATATTGCAGTAGGAAAAAGTAAAGCATATGGGGGAACAAACGGAGATGGAGCTTTTTGTGCCTGTCGATAAGTAGTAAAAGTGTGGCCCTCTTTTTCTTAGGTGAATGTATGATTATTATATAGGCCTCTTTCTTGCCGAGCACTCCTAAAACCTCGGTCTAGGGTTGTAGTGATGCACGGGTCTTCCTTTGGGACCCGACTCTTTCGTCGGAGAACTGATCCCGAAAGATCAGATGATTCCTTATTTCCCGGTTCCAATTGAGTTGACTCCTATTAAAAATAGGATCCTAAATCGGCGGGAACGAATGCTGCGTTGTAGCTTTGAGTTTCAAACATGAACGGTGACGTTTTAGTGTCTGTTTTTGTATATAGTCTACCCTTCGGGGTGTCTCCCTCCCACTTCAGCGGGGTCAATCTACGGGGGCCCTGGTATATATTTTGCCATGTGTAGGTCACGTGTTCTGCTGGTTGAGGTACTCCGGGTACCCTGCGTTCTTCGTGCCCCTCTCGAAACGATGTTTGCAGATACCGGGGTTTTCAAGTAGCAGGGTGCCCGGATACTCGAGTATTGGGGTACTCGGGGTAACTGGGTACTAGAACCTCGCGATGGCCGTGTCTTCCAAGCCCCCATCCATCTTTTGGCTTCCTAGTGCTTTCCATGGTCCCGGGAATTCTAGACCTGGCCGGGGTGGGTAGAGGCTCTCTTTCTAGCCCGTCAATTAGCATGCGGGGTACCCAGACATTTTTGCTTCTACTTTAGATCCCGGCTTTCTTCTCAAAGCTAGTGGAAAATTCTTCTTTGATCCCTGCCAATTTTGGCGGTTAACAACTAGCATTAGTGTCAAAAGAGTACCAAATCCCATAAATAGACGTCCCATTCACATAACGAATGATTCTCTTAACGGAAGAGAGATGGGACTCCTTAGGATCCGCTTAGTACTTAGCACACACACCCACACTAAAGAGATATCGGGCCTACTTACGATCAAATAAAGCAAGCTACCTATCATGCCCCGATATAGAGTTTGTTCCACTCTTTTTCCACTTGCATCCTTGCTAAGCTTCAAAGTGGTACTCATGGGTGTATCACAATGTTTGGCATTTTCAAGACCAAACTTCTTCACTAGGTTTTTGGCATATTTGGCTTGGGTAATAAAAATCCCATCATCTAATTGCCTAATTTGCAAACCTAGGAAGTAACTAAGCTCACCAATAAGACTCGTCTCAAATTCATGAGACATAACATCAACAAATTGTTGGACTTTGGTGTTGTTGGTGGAGCCAAATACAATGTCATCAACATAGATTTGAGCTATAAATAACTCATCTTTGTTTCTCTTGATGAACAAGGTCTTGTCAACACTACCCCTTGTGTAGTCATTGTCAACAAGAAATTGAGTGAGCCGCTCATACCAAGCCCTCGGTGCTTGTTTCAACCCATATAAAGCCTTTTTGAGGCGATAGACATGGTTGGGGTGGTGTGCATCCACAAACCCCTTGGGTTGTTCAACAAACACTTTCTCTTACAAGAAGCCATTGAGGAAGGCACTCTTGACATCCATTTGGTGTAATTTGAACTTGTGAATATAAGATATGGACAAGAGAAGCCTAATAGACTCTAAATGGGCAACGGGAGCAAATATCTCCTCAAAGTCGATACCCTCAATTTGAGAGTACCCTTGTGCAAAAAGTCTTGCCATATTACGCACTATATTGCCATCCTCATCGGATTTGTTCCTATAAATCCACTTGGTGCCTATGACATGTGTGCTTTTAGGCATAGGAACTAGAGTCCAAACCTCAAGTTCTTTTACCGTACTCGGGCCTCCAAACTCTGATTTCGAATCCGTTTTCAGATTATGAATCGTGACTCCCTCACGTACAGTGATAACTACGAAACATTGCAAAAAGGTTGAGAAATCATCTCGGAATATGACGACGAAAATAACTCAACGAAAGAGAACGAAAAGTAGCGTGTAGCTACATCGTTTGGACTCGAAACCTAATGAATGAGTAACTGAAATGACCATGACTCAATAAGGAATCATAAGCGATCGTGTTCTAGTCCAAAATAAAAAATACGAAAACAAATAACACAAAATCACACACGTATGCCTTTCCTAGACATAGTCCTAAAACATGCAAATTGCAATGTTTATCAAATTAAAGCTAATGCATGTGCATACATTACCAAGTGTGTGAAAGTGATATATAAATGATATTCAACCATGAAGAGACACATATGAATTCCATGTGTGTGTGTGCCTAGCTTTGTAAGAGAAATGAGGTCTTATATACCTTTGTAGACCGATGAAGCACATTTCTCTTTGAAACCGGCAACTTGCATGAGTTATGGTCATGTCTTTCTTTGACAACTTGAATCTTCAATTCTTAGACCACTAACCATTACAAGAGAACATCATTTTGATATGGAATACATGCCAAGACAAATCAAAAACCCAACGAGCATATTATCTAAAAACATACAAGTAATTAAAGAGATGTCTTAATATGAAAAACACTAAAATTAGATGAGATTAGTGAAGAACATACCAAGAAAGATGTGATGATGCAAAACCATGAATGGATGCATCTTCTATGGTCATGGATGATCCTAGATGAACTTTGATGAACAAAGGAAAAGCTTTGAGTGTTTAAAGGTGAGTTCTTGTGAATTTTTTCTCTTGAAAAATATTCTAAGGAAAAATATGATTTTTGAAATCTTAAAAAAAACAACCTAAAAACATAGAGTCATATATATAGAGGACTTAATTGAAGTGAGGTCGTTTTGGAAAAAATCGCACCTGATTGTGCATTGTGCGCTGGTGGACCAGTGCATAAACAAAATTTGCACTAGGCGTTGGTCGACCAGCGGAGCTGAGAGGCGCATGACCAGCGACAAACAACTGGGCAAGTTGCGCTGGTGTGCTTGCGTTGGACGACCAGAGCACGACCAGCGACAAACCATTGGGCGATCTGAGCTGGTGTGCTGTGCTAGTCTAGTGCATGACAACTAGCGCACAACCTATTCCTTTTAAGCTCACACAAAAGTGCAAGGGTAAAAAGGTAAGGAAAATGCATCCTAAAGCCTAACATGATATGTCTAATAATTACAAGATGCAATCAATATACTCATGCAAGAAGAGAGATTAATTAATCAATAATGCACACATAATACAAACACATAACAATCAAGAATAAGAATTATGCAAGTGTTGTGTGTATGTGCAACTACATCTCTTCAAAGCAAAGTAAGCACTAGAAATTTACCTTTGGTGCTTCTTCTCTTGAGGTCTTGAGAGCCTAATCTACCCTTACAAAAACCCCAAATGTGGTTTTTCTACAAAATAAGCCAATCAATAAACTGAGACCTTACAGATACTTTAGCAATTTTTGAAGACATATGAGAGTGATTGAAAATCTTGGTGTAACTCTCTTTGATATGTGGAGCTTATTTGAAAATCTATTAAAATTGCTTGTGATGTGAATGTGTGGCGATTTTTGTGAACATTTGTCTATCTAGATTTTTAGATAAGGCATTTATCAAGGGGAAGCATAATATGCTAAATATGTGTTCTCTTTTATGATATGTTCACATGTTCTTCAAGATAGTTGTTTGTTGGTATTATTCTTGTTTTTGAGAAATTATTAAGATGCTTTGATAATTCTTTATTTGTATATTGATTTGTTAAAAAAAAAAAAAAAAAAAAAAAGATGTTTTGCCTTTGTATATGTTTATTGGTCACTAACTTGTTTGATGTTTCCACTCATATTTGTTTTTAGTGTTTTTGTGATACAAGGTCATGGGAAAAGCCAAGAAAGTTGGTGGTAGCAATTCTTCAAATCCCGTTGACAAGTCTAAGCCTACATCTTCTTCTAAGATTTCCAAAGCTAACAACGTGAAGAGTTTGGGAATTTTTGGATGCAAAAAGATTATTCAAGAGAAAGGTATAGATTTGAATTCTTGTATTGATTCTTATGTTCATAAGGTTATCATGGAGAGAAATTGGAGTACTTGGATTAACATGCTAGGAATGGCTAATGAAACCATGGTTAGGGAATTCTAATATTTCCAAGAATCCGGTACAACATTATAGGACTAAGCATATTGACATTTGTCATCATTTCGTAAGAGAACTAGTTGAGAACAAATGCATTGTACTTGAACATGTCAGTAAAAATGATCAACTAGCGGACTTATTTACTAAACCCTTAAATGCAACTAGGTTCCTTACACTTAGTAGATCTATTGGGATATGTCTTGTGACTTGATGTGGTTTGGATATTGACCCCATAAGGGGAACTCAAGCAAATAGAGCAATTGCATACTTGTCGCATGCAAAAATTTGAAAAATCTTATGCTTATTTATTAATTACTTGAGTATCTTGGTTGCACATATGCTTATATGATATTTTCTTCAATAAGTGTGAACCTTGCATTGATTGCAATCCATGTCATATTCATGTTCAAACATGTATTTTTTGGACTAGGAGATATTCATAGGAAGTACTTGTTGAATGACCTACAATGATTTCCATGACATGATGATTCTTTAGATAACATGCTCAAAATGAAGAAGCATGAAATTATATTGAAAAGCATGAATTGATGATTGCAAATTCTTAAATGCAAAATTATGTGTGAAAAGCTTATGAGACTCAAAATGAATAAAGGATCTTGTATCCGTTCAAAGGATGTTAAAATCTAAATGTCTCTCTTTCTTTATTAGTTGAACATGGCTACTATCATACAGGTTTCATACCCGGAAAAATCAAATAAGGCGCAAATAGTCGCTCAGGCCATGTTTTGCTTATAAGGTTGGATATGGTTGCTCATTAAAATTGAAAAACTGATAACTCTATATCCTTGCTTTACTGATGACAAATGGTGAAATTGGTTTGAATTCTATAGGAAATCTTTGTCATTTGCTTTGCCAGATACCATTGATTTTTGGATTTGAATGCAACATGTCTTGCATGCAAAGCATCTTAATCACACATTTTTTTCATAAAATAAATCTCCTTGTTTCTCTCCAATTAATTGAGTAGCATAAAGTGGCTTATATGATTATGCAAATGTCAAGTATGCTACTATCTCTCTTTTCTAAATTGACCCGGTTGGGGATACTCATTTGCCTATATCATGACAAAAAAGGGGAGTAGTATGTAGAGGAAATTGTAGTAGCAATTTCGCTTATTGGGGAGTTTACATATTGAGGGGGAGCATTGCATTACACATACATTGCATGATGTTGTGCTTAAATTCTTTAAATGCAAATGCTTGTTTTATTCTCTTGATCATCTCACATTTCGCTTGTATTAGAAAGTATAGAAACTTTGTTTTGAAGGGTTGGTTGTTCTACAAGAGATTGAAGACTTGAAAATTTATCTTTTTAATATCTCTTTGTAATGTAGAAAATCTTTGTTGCCCGTTAGTTTCTATTTTGTTGTGAGGATCAATGTGAGTGTTGGTTTTGTCATGAAATAGCCAAAAGGGGAGATTGTAAGTTCCTCAAAGTTTGATTGGCTTATTTTGGTGACAAACCACAATTGGGGTTCAAATTATAAGGGTAGCTTAGGTGAATGATGATCAAGCTCAAAGGCCCTATCAAGACCTCAAGGTGGTAAGCACGCCAAAGGTATAATCTCTAGTGCTTAAATTTCATTAAAGAGATTTAGTTGCACACACACACTTGTAATGTTTGCATATGTATGCTTTACTTTTGTGTGCATCCTCTTCACATGTCACAATTCACACTTGCACTTTGTTGTTGTATTTGTTGTGTGTTAGTGTGTCTACTAATTCGTTTCCCGAATGTTGTTCGAAAACGTCTGCGCATGCACATTGGTGTGGTTGCTTAGCGCAATGATCGCCTTCGGAGAATAGCTTGGCTTCTCATTTGGTTTCACCAAAAGTGGTGAAACGGCAGTTTGATCGGCCACCCTGACCGCCGTTTATGTCCAGAAGTTTCTAGAGCATTTCTATGGTTATGATCCGCAGCCACGACCACCGTTTGAAACCGTCGATCAGACCTGGTCGATTTAATCTCTTGGGTCTATTTCTACGGTTGTGATTGACGGTTATGAAACCGTCGATGTTCCCCTATTCTCTCGGGATCAATTCGACGGTTTTGAAACCGTCGATCGTGCGGTTCAAGGGCAATCTTGTCTATTCACATGCTCTATTTTTTATGCCTATAAATACATCACTTTCTCATCTCTCTGAACCCAACTCTTTCAATATAAGAACCCTAAAGTCTATAGAGATATTTGTGAGAGAAAAGGCAATCAAGATTGCTCATTTAAACACTCAAACCCATTTTCATATGCATTAAACTTCATCTAGCATCTTCTAGCATATCTAGGATGCTTGCTTGCATGGGTATTTCATCAACATACTTGCTTTGGTAAGTTCTTCACTAATTTCATCTAATCTTAGTGTTTTACTTAAAAAGGCTTCTCTTTAATTACTTGTATGTTCTTATATTATATTCTTATATACAAGATAGAGATAGTTGTGTTGTTGTGATTGAGTGTTGCTTTTGTAATAGCTAAACTTAGGATTGTTTAATCTATGTTAGCTAATCTTTATGACATGTTATTTAGCTATTTGATATCTAGGATTGTTTTAATTGTCATATTATCATCCTAGATAAGCATATAGGGTTCCCTAGCTCTATTTAAATACCGGGATTAGGTTGTATTCACATTACCATTATTTGAGGTTCGAGTGTGGCGCACTTACCAGCCCGTGATTTTTCCCAGTTTGGGTTTCCACGTAAAAATCAAGTGTTATTTACATTTCACACTTTATACTTGATTTATTGCTTTAACTAGTTTGGGGTATTTTCGTAATATTGACTAAACATAAAAATTAGGTAATAACGATTAAAATCTATTCACCCCCCCCCCCCCCCTAGACAGTTTTATACACACCATGCATTATTAGTTTCACATCTCTTGGATTATAAACTAGAATATCATACATTGTGTGCTCATTGTCTAATTCTAGTTTCCATAGCTCATATTGATCATATGTCCTGTGTTGATTGTGCTTGCATCATTTGCATCACATAGATCACTTGCCTTGTAAAAGGTGAAAGTCTTGGCTAAGAGTGTGAGGCTCTAAGTGAGCCTAAGCAAGGGAAATCTAAGCTAAGAGATGTGAGGCCTCTAAGTAAGTCCGAGCAAAGTCTTGTCTAGGGGTGTGAGGCTCCTATAAGTTCGACCAAGAAAGTCTCTTGTTGTTGAGTGATTCTTCAACATAGAGCAAGGGAAGTCTTGGCATGATGTATGAGGCCTTAAGTAAGTCCGAGCATGGATATTCTCTAGAGGCATGCGAATAAGCAAGTTTCTCTCTAGTGGGAATAGATAGGAGGGATATCCAATAGATTGTGATAAATGAGAGTTGGTCACATTTAAGAGTGTACTCTTGTTTAACTAGTGAAAAACATTTTGCCGGTGGTTGTGGATTCAACCCGTGGATGTTTCCTCTTTGGAGGTTTACCACATAAAAAATAACATGTGTCAAGTTTCTCTTTCCTTATCTCTTTGATATTTGTTTACTTTAATCAAGTTGATCTTGAAGGCATTGTAATTGATTACATTCTTGTGAGACAAGATCTTTGATTGTCTTTGTATCTTTTATATGTACTTGTAACATTGAGACATTTATAATGAATACAAGTACTTAGTGATTTATGTATTTTTGATATTTCCTCCACATGCAATCCATAGGCTATGTTTGATCTATCAATTGAATATCTTATTAATAGTCTATGCATGCTTATTTGTGTTATTGTGGTGTTATATAAGCTATCTAGAGGGACAAACTTTTGTTTGTTCAAGGGATTGAAAAAGGCCTTATTCACGCCCCTCACCCCACCCCCCCCCCCCCCCCCCCCCCCCCGGCCCCTCTATAGGTAAGCTTAAGGCAATTTAACCGTGATTGTATTTACAAATTGCACGTTGATTGATTTACGTGAGAAACCCACGACTGGGAAAAACTCACGAGCTAATATACTAGTCATACACAGTCCTCAAATCCACCACTTGAATGAAAGTTTACAACCTAAGTTGACCTCAACCATTCTTGGTCACTAACCCTTCCACTCTACCCAGTGAGCCTTTAATAACGATTCTAGACCTACTTGCTTGCGCACTAAGCAACTTAGTCACAAGGCTTCAATCACAACGAAGAGAACACAACCTATATATATATCAAGTGCATAAATGCTAGGTTAACACATTTAATGCTTGTCAAATCATGCATAAGCATGTTAGTCAATCCTAAATATCATGTGTCTATAAAACTTAGCTATATAAGATTAAAAACAATCCTAGATGCAATAGCTATCACAATACAAGACTTAATCAATCAACACAAAAATCTCAATCTTGTGTATAAAATATAATCTAGATGCATACAAGTAATAAATAAGATTTCTTGCTAAGTAAGAACACTAAAATGGATTAAAATGGTGTTCAACTTACCAAATCATATGTGTTGAAGAAGACCCATGCAAGAGTGCATCCTAGATGAAGCTAGATGATGCTAGATGATGTTTGATGCATATGGGAATGAGTTTGAGTGATCAAAGGTGAGTTCTTTAATGATTTTCTCTCTTGGAAAATGCTATCTCTCAAAAATATGATTTTGAACTCTTAAAAACGACTTAGAGAGAAAACAACATATATATATATATATATATATGAGGTCAAATTGAAGCTATATCGTTTTGATCATTTTGTAAAAAAATTGCCTTGATCGTTGTACACCCGCTGTATGTACATCGACTGTATAGCAGTTCACCTTGAAAATGAAGAACATGTTCTTCATGAACCCCTATTCACAAGGGCGATTTTTGGGCGACTCAAGGGCAATTGCTCTCGGGTTTTTGAGAGCCGCTATTCACCCAGTGTACGTACAGCGGCTGAACAGTAGTACACCAGCGATTATAAAATCGATCAGGTGTTCCGCTGTACGTACAACGACTGTACAGCGAGTAAGAGCAAAATGCTCACAATGCATGCATCCTAATGCCTATGATGACATGGTAATTATCAAACAATGATGCAAGCAATTGTAATATGCATGAAGAGATTTTAAGACATGAATGTGCACAACATAAGACACACAAAATACAAGAAGTATTGAAATGCATGAGATGTGTGTGCGTGCAACTAAGTCTCTTCAATGTAAATAAGCACAAGTGATTTACCTTTGAAGTACTTATCATCTTGGGGTCTTGAGAGGGCTTTTGAGCTTGATCACCAACAATTAAGCACCTAAGCTACCCTTACATCATAACCCTAAATGTGGTTTGTCACCGAAATAAGCCAATAAAAAATGAGGAACTTATAACTGGCCTTCAATTCTGGTAATAGAGATCCATGTTCTAGTGCTTCATTGCCTTTGTGGAAAAAATGTGGATCTTAAATTTGCCCTCTAAAGTTAAAACTTTGGAAGTTTATTCCCAAGCTACGGGGCAGCATGTTAACTATGACAAGTCTAGTCTATGTGTGAGCAAGGTTGTCTCTCGTAGGGAGGGTGATCTGCTAGCAGTTTTGCTAGGTGTCCTGCGAGTCGATTGTCATGAGAGATACTTAGGTCTACCAGGTTTTGCTGGTCAGAATAAAAGACAGGTTTTCAACCATCTAAAGTACCGTATTTGGGACAAACTTAAAGGTTGGAGAGAGAAGCTTTTAACTGTGGGAGGGAACGAGGTTCTCATTAAGGCTATCATCCAATCAATTCCAGCTTTACCATGCGTTTATTCAAATTACCAAAGGGTCTGTTGTGTGAGATTCACAATCTTTGTATCCGTTTCTGGTGGGGAAGCATGAATACGGATCGTAAGCTTCACTTGGCAACTTGGTCAAAACTTTCTAAGAGAAAGGATGTTAGGGGTCTTGGTTTTAGGAATCTAATTGTGTTTAATGGAGCCATGGTGGCCAAACAGATTTGGCGTCTGGGGAAGAACCCAGAGACATTAGCAGCCAGAATTCTTAAAGCTTGTTACTATCCGACGAGTACTGTTATGGATGCCTCTGGTAACAAAAAAATAATCTTTATTATAACGTAGCTGATGTTGGGGTCTTGGTCCTATCAAGGCCAGCTCAAGGTGGCGCATTGGTTCTGGTTCCAGGATTTCTGTTTATGAGGATAGGTGGATCTCTCACACAAATTCTTTCAAGGTTATCTCGCCCAAGGTTAGAGAGGACATAGTCTTCGTGAACCAATTGAGGATCTCTTCTGGCAGTTGGGATGTTCCCTCATTCATGGGATTTTTCTAAAGGATGATGCTATGGCTATTTTGTCAATCCCAATTTGTGCTTCTCAGGTGAATGATATCTTGTGCTGGCACTATACTCAAGACAAGAATTATTCAATTAAAAGTGGATACCAAGTGGGCATGTTGATGGAGAAGGATAATTCTATGGCTTCTTCTACCTCTGATGGCTTAGTTTCTTGGTGGAGGACCTTATGGCGGTTGAAAATTCCTTAAAAGGTTAAGATCTTTCTTTGGCGGGCCTATCGTAACTGGCTTCCTACTATGGATAGCTTGGCGGGTAGACGTGTTCCGTTAAGTGTGACTTGTCCTATTTGCTTGAAAGCCCCTGAAACAGTGTTGTGTGCTCTGTGGGGCTGCAAGGGTCTGAAGCTTTTGCACAATATATGTGTTTTCATGTGTGGCTTGCAATCTGTTCAAGGTATGAATTTTCAAGATTTCCTTCTTCTTTGCTTCGAAAACCTGAAGATGGAGGATATGTCTCTGCTTAGTATAGTTTCTGGTGGGTCTGGTGTTTGAGAAACCTGTTGGTTCGTAGGGCAGGAGGTTGTTTCGATCAACTTCTTCAATGATTATCAGGCTGCTAATATTGTCAATGCCTAGAAATCTGGTCCAATTGTGGTTAGATGGCTTCCTCCTGATGCGGATTGCTACAAAATCAATACTGATGCGGCCTTGTTTCAGGTAGGGGGATGGTGGGGGTGGGTGTCGTTATTCGGAACCATTTTGGGCAAGTTATGGTGACTTCGGCTCAGAGGTTAGAGACGGAGTACTCCCCAATTTTAGTTGAAGCCGTGGCTATTCTTCGAGGGATTGAGTTTGCGTTTGATACGGGGCTTCTCCCGGCGGTTATTGAGTCAAATGCTCTGAGTGTGGTTAATACTATTAATTCTACATGTTCAAATTATACAGAGCTGGGCTTGGTCTGTAATGAGATCAACTTGCGGCTTCAAGGGGGGATGGTTGCCTCGGCAGGCAAACACTGTGGCACATAACCTTGCTAAGATGGCACTCAAGATCGATCATGATATGTTTTGGCTTGAGAACTTTCCTTCGTGTGTGGAAAGATGTATTCTGGAGGATTGTCCAGTTTAGTTTGTTTCTTTTGTTTAATAAAGGTTGCCTCCAACAACAACAAAAAATAAAAAATAAATAAATAAAATACTCATGAGTCATTTCTACTATAGACACATTTTAGTTTGAAAAGCGTAAGAACACAGCTATCAATTTTTTGTGCCCATAGGACAATATATATGCTAACTGTTTTCGAGGTTGAAAATTGAGTTATGCTGTGACAATTTATGTTGGTTAGCTGAGTGCTTCTCTGAGATTAGATTTCGGAGATATTTTTTCTCTTTATCCAATACATGTAATGTGGGATGTTTTGGGTTACATTTGTTCTTTGTTTTGTATCTTTAATATAACAATCTATTGCATCTCAACTTCCATAATTAATTCTTTGTTTTGAACTTCAGTATTGAAGTTACATATATACCACTTCTTGTTCCTGATATGCATTCATTTTGATATACATGTATATATATAATTTGGACTTTTGAAAGGGTCATTAATCCAACTCTTTATGAATTATGTTATTATTTAAATTTTAAAAGACAAAGCAAAAACAGGGTATGACTGATCAAACCTACAAATGGTATGATGATAAGGTTTTAATCTTTCTATGTAATTAGCTCAAAAATAAGTTCATTAGATAATCCCTCAATTATCTAAAAATAATCAATTAAAATAATATTTTAAATATAATTAATTTTGTAAATTTGAAATCATATAAAAATGTTGTAAGTGCAAGAAAATCAATAATGCTGGATTCATCATCCAATCTAATGGTATTTTATCTCTTGTTTCAGATAAATAGTTGAAATAAACTATCATTGATTAAATTACTCTAGAGCAATTCGAACGATCTTCTTTCCAATGTTATCACCACGAAAGAGTCCAACAAAAGCCGAGGGAATGCTCTCCACACCGTCTGAGATGTCTTCAAGTGCCTGAATTTTGCCAGTACTAAGCTGATCGCTGGTTTTCTGAAGGAAATCTTGATACACATTCATGTGATCCGCTGCCAGGAAGCCCTGTATCTTAATTCTCTTGTACACAACATCTAGCATATCCGGTGCAGCCCGCTTTCCAGCGTCTATATACTCAGAGATTACCCCACAAACGGCTACTCTACCGAAAGCTTTCATGTTAGCCACTGCTGCTTCTTGCATTTCTGCTCCCACATTGTCAAAATATATGTCGATTCCATCCGGGAAGTACCTGTAAGAGTGATAAGACCGTCAGATTGTAAATGTAACACAATTTGATTATTGAATTCATTCTTGAATTGGAATTCTTACCTCTTGAGAGTTGCCTTTAAGTCAGTTACTTCCTTGTAGTTGAATGCATCATCAAAACCAAGCTTCTCCTTAAGTATTGCTACCTATATCATTTGAAGTAGAGATAAGTACTCTATTAATTCAACTACACAATCAAAGGTCTGGAATTGATCCCAGAAAGTGACCTTTTCTTTGCTTCCGGCAGAGCCAACGACATAGCAGCCGAATAGTTTTGCATACTGTCCGACTAAGTTTCCAACCGATCCAGAAGCAGCAGACACAAACACTTTCTCTCCTTTCTTAGGTTTACATATATCAAACAATCCAGCATAGGCTGTCAGTCCACTGAATCCTGCAATTAAAACAAACAAACAAATTGCTCAAAATTCAATCTTCTAATGCAAAAACACCCGAAGGTTTCAAGTACAGGATTCTGTATGTTTTTCCCTGCGAGATCCCGTACCTGATAATTATTACGATTACAATGACTAGAAAAGTTCGATTATGTATTTATTACCTAGAATCCCAACTTGGTAAGACAAGGGAAGTCCCAATGGATCAAACTTTCTTAATAATACACCTGGTTTGACCACAGTGTAGTCTCCCCAACTGATTAGTCCCACAACCAAATCATCCTTCTCAAATTCTGGATTCCCAGAAACAACCACTTTGCCCACACCATAAGCATCGATACCCTGTCAATCCAAAAGACTCGTAAAATTACATTCTCTGTTAAATCAAAGAATATGTTACATATATATATATATACATAGTGGTTCTCTCATAAGGGATCCCTTATTTTAATTTCGGTAAGGACCACCATGAAATCATATCGATTTGAATGAATTTTAATCTGAATTTTTTTGTGGATGATAAGTTCGTTGAAATCTACCTATGAATAAAATTTGAGAATTTTTCAAGCACGAAAACTATTTTTCTTGAATTTCCTATATTTCGCCTATTTTTCTAATGCCTTCATATTTAAAAAAAATCGGTAAAAATAGTTTTCGTACTTGAAAAATTTTTAAATTTTATTCATAGGTAGATTTCAACGAACTTATCATCCACAAAAAAATTCAGATTAAAATTCATTCAAATCGATATGATTTCATGGTGGTCCTTACCGAAATTAAAATAAGGGATCCCTTATGAGAGAACCACTGATATATATATATATATATATATATATATATGCATATATACCTCGCCAGGAGTAACGGCAGCCGCAAAGTTTATTGCACTCTGTGAGGAGCTGAAACTCTTTATGCGGTTCAGCTGGTAAGGATCGATGGATACGTAGAGATTCTTAACGATAACGACATTCGTATCAAGGTCAACCCTGAGAGGAAGAGCAGCATCTTTGAGCTCAAAATCAGACTCTTTTGGTGCACCATCTATGTGAGCCTTTATTGTTATGTACCTGTTGGTGACTTCCATTATATATATGTATTTATTCTTCTTGCCTGTGTGCTCTGTGTTGTGTTGTTGAAGCTGAATTTGAGTTTATAAAGATGATCAATGAATGGGTGGACATTAGATTCTCTTGGGGTCTTTGGTTGTCACCATCACAAAGTAAATGATAAATCAATCTTAAAACAAAATATACAAATCCTAAAATCAAGTTCAAAATAGTCTAAATGATGTAGACATCCATGAATATGGCAAGAGTGGAATCACATTTGTAAGAAGCTCTATTCAAGTAAAGATTCTCCCGTGAGTTGTGGCATAAAGAAAATTAAGGGGAAAAACAAAATAATAATAATAATAAAAAAATGTTGTTAGCTTGGTGAGTGGTGACATAAAGAAAATTCAATGAAAACGATAAAATAACAAGGTCAGTTTTGTTGCCGTCCTCACCTGCCGTTTCTATACTAAAAATTAGTTCACTTGTGTATAAGATCCATTCGATTATAATATAATTTAGAGCAAATTGCAACCAACCTCTATGAGGTTTGGCCTTTAACAACCAGAAACAACTTTATGTGTAATTGACAATGACCTCCTCTGTTGTTAGTTAAAGTAAAGTCAAACTTAACAAAGATAAGAGTATTTTTGTCCTTTTAAGCATTTTTTTTATTTATTAAAAATAAAAATAAAAAAGATCTCAAGTTTTCTCAAGAAGAAGAAAGTGTTGTTAGATTAGATTTGGATGAGCCACACTTTTTATTTTTTATTTTTGAAAAATCTGAAAAACTTGAATCTGAAGAAAAATTTAGAGATACATCAATGGAAGAAGAAAATGTTAGATTAGATTTAGATGAGCCAATTATTTATTTATTTATTTATTTATTTATAGTTTTCATATATTTATATATTTTTAAAATCAGAATTTTTTTATTCAGGGACATTTTGGTATTTGTAGCGCCTAAATCCGATCAATGGTTAAATTTGACCGGCTTTGACTAATATTAGGGGAGGTCATTGTCAATTAATGATAAAGTTGTTTTTTGTTGTCAAATGCCAAACCTCAGGGAGGTTGGCTGCAATTTGCTCTATAATTTATCAAGGGCACAGGTTAACACCTAGAAAATAGGTCAAAAAGCAATTATGAACCTCTTAATTTATTATATTTGATTTTATTGTTTTTTTGTAAATCGTAAAATGTCAATTTTACCCTGCCTTTAAATTTTTGGTAATGCTTTAGTATAGACATAAACAATTTTAATTAAAACTCTACGGCAACAACAGAATTAAAACCCCAGAAGATGAATGGTCTTTACCGTTGTATATTTTAACTCAAATTGTGGTCGTAGTTCTTATGAAAGATAATAATGTAATTTCTTATACTTTTTATATTTGTTCTTACTAAAAACAAATTCGGTAGAACAATATATGATTTATATTCTACGTTCACCTTAGTACTTGTTTACCATCGTTGTTAAACTTGTGAAATTGTCTATTCCATCAATTGGATATAAGATAAGCACATAATTTTTTTATTGTATTCTAATGAATTTATTTTGTTGAATTTTAAATTTAACTATTTGAGTTTATTGTATAAAAAATAAATTAATTAACTAAGACAACTATTTGAGTGTAGAACTAAGAGCATCTCCAATGCTATTATGCATTTGGAGAAAATGGAGTGCCACATAGGATAGATATTTAAAAAGTTAGAAAAACTCTCTCCAATGTTATTATCTAAGTTGAATATGGAGATGATGTGGCCCAAAAAAAGTTAGAGAATATGGAGTTGGGTTTCTAATTCTAGAAACTCTCCTAGAAATGCTGATTAGGATTTCTAATTCTTTCCACCAATAAAATTAAAGCTTTCAACTTTTTCCACCAATAAGATTAAACCTCATTTAATTGTAAAATAAAAGAGGAGAGAGAGTGTAATAATTGTTTTATTATGATTGGACATAAAATGGATGCATATTTGACTTTAGATAATTGCATTGGAGATGTGAATATGGATTTCTCTAATTTTTTTTCAAAAGTGGGTCCATAATAAATAGAAATGTTGATGTGGCACTATTTAGAAACTCAAAAATATATATTTGCATTGGAGATGCTCTAAGACATCTACTTTTACTTGAGTTTTAGTTTTAACCCGAAATTTTACTATTTGAATTTAATGACAAGACAGATGCGTAGATCAAAGCCACTACCAAAAAATTAAAAGCAGGGTAAATTTGGTATTCTACGATTTACAAAAAATAATAAAATTAGATGTAATAAATGAAGAGGTTCATAATTATTTTTTTACCCATTTTCTAGGTGTTAACTTGTGCCTCAGGGCTCAGGTTAACACTACCCATATTATAACTGGATGATTGAAATCATTAGGTTTTAGTAATTCCATATCATCTGGGTTCCAGATTTGAACACCAAATTTGGACAAAATAGTATTACTCATAATTTATTAGAAGAGTCCCGAAAATTTATAACACTTTTTAAGGAGCTTTTTATGGGCTTGACACCATTTATTAAGTGAGGAGTGCTAAATTCACTCTCTCACCCCACTCTATGTTCCGGACTTAAATCAGCTGTCCAAAAATGGTATCCTAATTTGTGTCTAACCAACCAAATTGGGACATGTGTCTACATTTATATAAATGTAGACACATGTCCCAATTTGGTTGGTTAGACACAAATTGAGATACCATTTTTGGACAGTTGATTTGAGTCCTTATGTTCCAGTTTTAACATGTGGATAGAAATAAATGTTTTACATTAAAAATCTAACATTTATAAATAGCTACTTTTTCATTTTACAATTCAAACCAACAACTAATTTCCTAGATCGCCCTTCTTCATTTAATATCAATTTTTAAAAAAATAAATAAATAATAAATATCAGGTTCGTGGTTTGTAATGTTACTCTTCGACTCTACAACTTCTTCTTTTTTCTACAGTTCCATCTGGTATGAGTTAACTCCAACTCTAAACATTTACAAACAAAAATTGCTTTCTTATCATTGTTATAGCTCTATCTAGGTAATTTTTTTTTTTTTATTGTTTTTTATTAAATAATTTTTTTGTATTAGATTAAATTTTTATATTTAACTTCTTTTATTTGAATTTCTTTTTTAATACTTGTTTGTGAAGTTCTCACCATTTTCAAACATAAGTTGTCGTTTATTAATTGAAACTTTGCTTTTTGTAGGTACTTAGAAATGCTATGTTGTCCAAAGATGGGAAGAAAAAATGTTCACAGGTAATGGTTTGAATATTTTTATTAAATTTGTTTTATATTTATCTTAAAATGAAAATGATCAAATATATTATGTTGTGGGTTCGAGTTCTCCCCTCCCAAATTAAAATAAATAAACCTTACAATGTCAAGAATATACAAGCTCAAGGGATCAAAGTATTGATGATTTCCATAATACACAAGTTTGTTCGCAAGCGGTAAAATATAATCTATATGTAGTTATATCTATTTTTTTTAAGCTTAAATACTATCATATTTCTATTTCTATGTTACATTAATTTTGTTTCTATAACTCCTAATTACATGTTGAATTATTCAGGGTCATTCAAACATTGCCAATTTACCTATTGATAAACATCATGAAATAGAACAAGATTTGCATTACACTGTGAGTATTTGGAATTCATGTAATACTGTACTATTATTTTAGGAAAAAATTCAAATCATTATGTGACTACTTGACAGGGACATTGTGACATGCTGAATTATTTTTCTAGCCAGCATTTACAATATGTGAGCCTTAATTCAAATACATAAGTTACAGAAGATGCTATGTATTAGAACTTGTTACATTCCATCAAAGTACTTGGTTTTAAGTCTTTCAAAAAAAAAAAAAAGTTCTTAATTTTAAGTTATAAAGTACTATTGGTATATAATATTTTATTGTAGGTTCGAACATGATGATATTCAAGAATACAACACAGTTTATCGAGCCTTTTGATCATTAAATTGCTTTAAAGGTACAAATTATTAAAACTAAGTGTATAATTTTTTTGTAACATAAACAGTGACATAAAAAAAATAAAAAATAAAAAATAAATAAAAAAACATTTTTCATTTCATATTAAAATTTGCTAATTTTCCTTATAAATGTTTTATAGGTATTCAAAAGTCAAAAGCATTTTCTCAAATAGAAAGATGCAGTCTTAATTGAAAAAAAAAATAATTACTTTTTGTATTTTATGGTGTTTTCAGATAAATATTCTACAATTTTCTTTTAGTTTATTATTTTCTTTCGGTCCATGAACGCTGTGCCCTTTATTTAATTTCTTTTAGTTTATATGAAATTTTTATAATATATTTTTAAACTATTTAATTCTAATTTGTTTTACTAATTATTTATTCTATACGATAACCATCAAGTTAACCGGTGATATTTGGTAATGAAAATTTGGTAAAAAAAAATATCTGAGCAATTCAATTTGGGTATGTAGACACAAGTTCAGTAGAAAGAAGAGAAGTTGTAGAGTCTTATAGTCTAACAACACGAACCTGTTATTATTATTATTTTTTTTATTTTTAAAAAATGATACTAAATGATAATCTGCTAAAGTTAAAGAAGAAGAGAAATCTAGGAAATTAGTTGTTGATTTGTATTGTGAATAAAATGAAAAGGTAGACTATTTATAAATGCTAGATTTTTAAAGTAAAACATTTATTGATGTCCACATGTAGGAACAGAGAGTGGGTTAAAAGAGTGAATTTAGCACTCCTCTTATTAAGTTGAGTTTATATACACATATATGCAACAACTTTTTTCTTTTTTTGTTGACAAAAATACTTTTTTTTTTTTTATATGCAACAAATAATAATAAAAAACAACAACAATAATAATAATAATAATAAATTTTGTCCAAGCATCAAGGCCTAATTAAAAGGCTTAATTGAGGAGGGTGTATTCTATCTAGAATCAATTGGAATTTAAAAAAGTTTAAAAGTTTCCATTAAAATCTAGGTGTATTCAATTCAAACGTTTAATAAATTCAAATAAATCTACACGTATTCAAAAAACCTTTAAATTTATAGATTTTACTTAAGTGATGGAATTCGATGGATTTTAAAATGAGATTAATAAATATAAATGCTCATAACAAATCTTGCCCCATGGATTTGACTTTTGTAATATATTAAAATTAGCAACAACAAAAAAATCTGAGTGAGAATTGACTTGATAATTAAAATTTAAAAAGTCAATTATTTTTAATAATATCAAAATTTCATTAATGTGGTTAATATTAAAAAAGACTCATATAAATTTGTTGGTACTCGATAGAATCTAGGGTAAATTGCACAAAGTTACCTTAAGTTTTGTCATAAAGGCATAATATTCAATAAATGGTCTTAATTGCACAAACACCCCTTGCCGTTAGTGGTCAACAGTTAGACTTAATTGTTGACTTCAAAAAGACCAAAATACCCCTAGTTAAAAAAAATTAGATCCATGGAGATTCGAACCTCTCGAACCATTCGCAAAATTTATGCTCCATTACAATACGTATCCATTGGTTATGTCTCTTTTTTTTCAATAATCTTATTGGATTGAGCTCGAGTTTTGGGTGGATTGAAGGATTTGATATCAGTAGAGAGGTGCCAAGAAGAGCGAAAATATTTTTTTGGAGAAATAATTTGTCAAGGCGAGGTGGGTCATAGGTTGATATTCGAAAATTGAAGAATTTGATAATTGGGGCTATTGGGTCTTCTTCTTCTCTTCTTCTTCCTTATGTTGTGGTGGTTTTAGGTCTTGATTTTGTTGCTCTTGTTGTTGAAGAAAAGGAAGGAAATTGGCGTGAAGAGTGATAAGTGAAAGTGAGTGGAGTTGTGGTGAGACATAGACAATGTTTAAAGGGTTTTTAGTGGAGACAGAAGTGAGGTTTAAAGAAGTGGTGAGTTGGGTTAGACGAATGAAAATGGCAAAGCTTTGGTGAGCAAAAGTAGACATGGAGTGTTTAGGATTTTTTTTTTATTTTTTTTCTGAATCAAGAGTATTTAGGATTTAGTGAACAACAAGTATGCTTTGTTTCTCGAATTGATGACGATGACTACCTACAATTCTACAACATGAATGATAAAGTAAAATGGGTGAGTTTCAAGTGAAAAGTAGAGTTTTTATTTTATTTTATTTTTTAGTGGAGGGGTTGATTTATAATTATGAAAAAGTATGAGATTATTATGTAATTTTATTTAGATAGATATGTCATTATAACTAGTTTTGATACTATTTTAGAATTTATTGTTTATTTAACATGTCAAATGGCTATTTTACCCTTGAGCCTCAAAGTCAACAGTTAAGTCTAATTGTTGACCGCTAACGGTAAGGGGTATCTGTGCAATTAAGATCATTTGTTGAATATTATGCCTTTATGACAAAACTGAAGGAAAGTTTGTGCAATTTACCCTAGAATCTAAAACTACTATATGATACACATTCAAATATTATTTATTCAAGACCAGTCATTAAAAATTAATTTAATTCCATATAACTCTATGTAAAAATCCAACAAACTTTATATAAAATTCTGACAATATCTATACGGAATGTGTGGACTCCACCAAAATCTATCACTTAAAAAAAATCCATAAAACTCCAACGAAGTGTAGATTGAACACACCCCCTAAGTCTCGAAGTTTGACCAATGCCAAGCTTCGAGACTTACCGCCTTACTGGTGGGAAGCCACAAATATAAATATATATATATATATATATATTCTTACCGGTAAATTTGGATGCTTAGCTTACTACCATTTTTTTTTTTTTTTTTTTTTTTTTTTGCTTTGTTTTGCTTACCACCAGTAAGTTTCCAAACATAAATTGATACTTTATTTTTTTTAAATATTACAACCTTTTGAGATTTAGGGGTGGGGACATACTCAACCCACAATCTCATGGTGTAACTGTGAGGGGCAAACCAATGGGTCAACCTCATCTTGTCTAACATAAATTGATACTTAAACAAAAAATGACAATAAATTTTACAATTACTAAGATTTATTTACTGCTCGAGATTTGTTGGTGTGTAAGCATTAATGGGCTATTGTTGTGATATAAAAAAAAATTTTTAAAAAAAAAAAAAAAAACAATAATGCTACTTTGCCCAAATGATATGGATCCTTGATTTATCTGTATTAAAATTGGATGATTGAAATCATTAGATTTTAGTGATGCCATATCATTTGGGCTCCAAATTTAGACACCAAATTTGAGCAAAGTAGCATTACTAAAAAAAAAAAAAAAAAAGGCAAAAAAAAAAAAAAAAACAAATAATAATAATAAGTCTCGAAGCTTCGCATTAGTCAAGCTTCAAGACTGGTGATTTCAAAGAGATCTTGCAGGATGAAGAAAAGGTTGGTGGTGCTCCAAGGAATAGACGGCTTATGGAGGATTTTAGAGAGACTGTGGATTGGTGCAAACTAAGTGATATGGGATACAAAGGGCCAGCTTTCACTTGGTGTAATAGGTGGGAGAGGAGTGATTTGGTCCAGGAGCACCTGGATCGTAGGGTAAGCTGCTTCAATTGGCAACAGAATTTTCCAAATTCAATTGTTCGTCATTTTGATTTCTAGAATTTAGACCACCGACCTATTTTAGTGGATGTGCTCTATTCTTCAGATAGGGATATGGCGTAACGAGGTAAGTGTCGGAGGCATTTTCACTTTGAGTCTTGCTGGGCGTGATTTTCAAAGGATGGTGGATCCTTGGGACAATTCTAGAGGGTCAGGGGATTTTAAGAGTGTTGTTGCAGTTATAAAAAATTGCAATTCCCAGCTGTCTAGTTGGAACTCGAGGAATCGGGTTAATCTATGGGCGGAGATTCAAAAGTATCAACGGGATTTTCATGGAGTTACTAAGAATGTACAACTTGGTTCATGGTCAGTTAATGAAGGTATTGAGCACAAGTTGGATAGTTTGCTGCTAGAAGAGGAAGAATATTGGCCCCAACGACCTAGAGTTGACTGGCTGAAAAAGGGACATAAGAACACAAAGTATTTTCACCTGAAGGCTACCATGAGGAAAGCTCAAAATGAAGTGTTAGAGCTGTTTGACAGTGACGGAAAATGGTGTGAGGGGGATAAGGAGATGGAACATGAAACTAAATATACCACGGTGTGTATAAAACTATCTAGAGGGGGGGTGAATAGATTTTACGCTTTTTACCCAATTTTTCGTGTTAGTCAAAATTACGAAATTACCCTCAAGATAAAATAAACAAGCAAGTGTAATATGGTGCGGAAATTAAATTGACACTTGATTTTTACGTGGAAACCCTCACGGGAAAAACCACGGGCTATGTAAGTAAGCCACACTCGAACCTCGAATCCACTAAATGTGCAAACGATTACAACCTAATCCCGGTAGTAATCACACACCTACCTAATCCCGGTATGAGTGAACCTAGTCCGATTTTGCTTGCGATCTAAGCAACCTAATCCCGATTGCTACACACAAGACTTAGCTTCTCTTGAAGAGAATACAACCCTAAGTGAATATGAAAAATATCCAAAATGCAACATAGAGCAAGGGAAACCCTATATGCTTATCTAAGATGATTAATATGCAATTAAGAACAATCCTAGATATCAAAACTAAATGACATGTCAATTAGTTTAGCTAATCAATATCAAGCACAAAAACCTAATATGCTAGCACAATACAACTTCTCAAACATACATCATACTAATCTCAATCTTGTATTCAACAAATATAAAATCACATACAAGTAATTAAATTGAGATTGCTAGATAAGAGAA
This sequence comes from Acer saccharum, assembly GCA_030490815.1. Taxonomy (NCBI): domain Eukaryota; kingdom Viridiplantae; phylum Streptophyta; class Magnoliopsida; order Sapindales; family Sapindaceae; genus Acer; species Acer saccharum. The sequence continues at coordinate 30,662,785 of CM059878.1, forward strand.
ACACAAAATATGTAAGATATTAGTGAAAAGCTTACCAAGCAAAGTATGATGAAGAATCCATGCAAGATGTCATCTAGATGATCTAAGATGATGCTAGATGATGATTGATGATCATGGAACAAGTGTTTGAGTAATTAAAAATGAGTTCTTTGGAATTTTTCTTCTCTTTGAAAAATCTCCTAAGTATGGAATCTGAATATGAACTCTTGTAATTGACCTAAAGTCAAAGTGGCATATATATAGGGGGCCAAAACAAAGTGTGGTCGTTTTGATAAGTTTGCCCACTATTTGCCTTGGGCGCTGTACGTAGAGCGCCATTGTACAGCGCCTGTACAGCGCCCTTGCTCTGTTTTCACGAGGAAACAGAGTGGCGCTGTTCGTACAGCGCTCTGTACCGCGCCACGTACAGCGCCTCAACAGCGACCCAACAGCGACCGATTAAATCGAATCAGGTCTGAACAGCGCTCAATGGGCGCTGTTCGTACAGCGCTTCTGTAACAGCGCTTTTGGGGGCGCCCAGTGCAAAAATGCAATCCTAAGACTAAGCATGACAAGGCAATTGGATATGCAAGATGCAATCAAACTAACATGCAAGAAGAGATGTTCATGAGCATTAAGGCACACATAAAAGACACACAACATATAAGGATTAAACATATGCATGAGTTGTGAGTGTGTGCATCTATCTCTTCAAGACAAGTAAGCACTTAGAATATTACCTTTGGTGCTTGACAATGGTGAGATCTTCAAAAGGGCCTAAGCAATAACAAACATCTAAGCTACCCTTACAAAGTATCCCCACATGTGGTTTGATCACGAAATAAGCCAATTAAAAACAACGGGAATCCTAACAATCTCCCCCTTTGGCTATTTCGTGACAAAACCACCACTCACATTGATTCCTCACATAGAATTAGAAACTACGGGACTACAATGATTATCTACATTACAAAGAGATAAGAAAGTAAAAACTTCAAGTCTTCAATCTCTTGTAGAACAATTAAGCCCTGAAAATAAAGTTTCTAGCATTTCCAATACAAGTAAAGTGTGAGATTAATCATGTGAGAACAATACCAAGCATTTGCATTTTTAGAATTTAGGCACAACATTATGAAAATGTATGTGTAATGCAATGCTCCCCCTCAACGGGTTACTCCCCCTCAATGTATGTTCTCCCCAAAATGCACAAATGCTTCTATATTTTGCAACTCCCCTTACCATTTCCTACTCCCCCTTTTTGTCATGATATAGGCAAAGGAGTAGTCCCCAACCGGGTCACTCAAAGCAATGAGAGATAGAAGCATGCAAGATATGCATATACATATAAGTCACTTTATGCACTTCAATTAATTTGAGAGAAACAAGGAGATTTATTTGAGAAAATGTGTGAATCCAACATGCTTTGCATACAAGACATATAGCATTCAAGTCCAAAATACAATGGTATTTGGCAAAGCAAATGACAAAGGTTTCTAATTTGAATTCAAACCAATTTCACCAATGTCATGGGAAAAGCAAGGATATAGAGATTATTGATTTCAATTTTAAGAGCAACTATATCCAACTTTATAAGCGAAACATGGCATGAGCGACTTTGCACCCTATTTGATTTTTCCGGATAAGATATCCGTATGATAGTAACCATGTTCAACTAATAAAGAAAGAGAGACATTTGGAATGTAAATTCCTTTGAACGGATACAAGATCCTTTATTCATTTAGAGTCTCATAAGCTTTCACACAAGTTTTGCATTTTTAAGAATATGCAATCATCAATTCATGCTTTTCATGTGAGCATGTTGTATGAATTTCATGCTTTTTCATTTAGCATTAGCATGTTATTAAAGAATCATCATGTCATGGAGATAACTATAGGTCATTCACATCATACTTCCTATGTAAATCTCCTAGTCCAAAAATGCATGTTTGAACATAAATATGACATGGATTGTAGATAAGCAAGGTTCACACTTATAGAATTGAAAACATATATACATATGTACAACCAAGCTTACTCAAGCAATCAAAAGAAGAGGCATAAGTTATTTCAAATTTTTTGCAAGATACAAGAATGCAAAATAGCTCTCTTTGCTTGAGTTCCCCATATGGGGTCAACATAGAACATCACTCCACAAGACATATCCCAATAGATCTACTAAGAGTTTTAAATCGAGTAGCATCTAAGGGTTTAGTAAATAAGTCCGCAAGTTGATCATTAGTACCTACATGTTCAAGTACTATGCATTTATTTTCAACAAGCTCTCTAATGAAGTGATGGCGGATGTCAATATGCTTAGTTCTAGAATGTTGAACCGGATTCTTGGAAATATTAATAGCACTCATGTTATCACAAAAGAGAGTGAGAGTACCTTGGTTGAATCCGTAGTCTACTAGCATTTGCTTCATCCATAGGAGTTGTGTGCATCCACTCCCTGCGGCTATGTACTCGGCCTCGGCCGTGGACAAGGAAATCGAGTTTTGCTTCTTGCAAAACCAAGACACCAAGTTGTTGCCTAGAAAGAAGCAACCGCCCGATGTGCTCTTCCTATCATCACAATTTCCTGCCCAATCCGCATCACTAAAGCCAACTAGACTAGCATTAGTGTCAAATGAGTACCAAATCCCATAGTTGGATGTCCCATTCACATAGCGAATGATCCTCTTCACGGAAGAGAGGTGGGACTCCTTAGGATCCGCTTGGTACCTCGCACACACACCCACACTAAAAGATATATCGGGCCTACTTGCGGTCAAATAAAGCAAGCTACCTATCATGCCACGATATAGAGTTTGTTCCACACTTTTACCACTAGCATCCTTGCTTAGCTTCAAAGTGGTACTCATGGGTGTATCACAATGTTTGGCTTTCTCTAAACCAAACTTCTTCACTAGGTTCTTAGCATATTTGGCTTGGGTTATAAAAATCCCATCATGCATTTGCCTAATTTGCAAACCTAGGAAGTAACTTAGCTCACCAACAAGACTCATCTCAAATTCAAGAGACATGACATCAACAAATTGTTGAACTTTGGTGTTGTTGGTGGAGCCAAACACTATGTCATCAACATATATTTGAGCTATGAAAAGCTCATCATTGTCTCTCTTGATGAATAGTGTCTTGTCAACACTACCTCTTGTGTAGTTATTGTCAACAAGAAATTGAGTGAGGCGCTCATACCAAGCCCTCGGTGCTTGTTTCAACCCATAAAGTGCCTTCTTGAGGCGATAGACATAATTGGGGTGGTGTGCATCCACAAACCCCTTAGGTTGTTCAACAAACACTTCCTCTTGCAAGAAGCCATTGAGGAAGGCACTCTTGACGTCCATTTGGTGCAATTTGAACTTGTGCACACAAGAGATGGACAAGAGAAGCCTAATGGACTCTAAGCGGGCAACGGGAGCAAAAGTCTCCTCAAAGTCGATACCCTCAATTTGAGAGTACCCTTGTGCTACAAGTCTAGCCTTGTTCCGCACTATGTTGCCATCCTCATCGGATTTGTTCCTAAATATCCATTTTGTGCCTATGACATTAGTGGTCTTAGGCCTAGGAACTAGAGTCCAAACCTCATTCCTTTCGAATTGGTTTAGCTCTTCTTGCATGGCAAGAACCCAAAATTCATCATTTAAGGCTTCTTCAACCTTTTTGGGTTCTATTTGAGAGGTGTAGCATGTCAAGCTAATTAGATTAGCTATTTGACGCCTAGTTCTAACACCCTCATTAACATCTCCAATAACATCCTCTTTGTTATGGAGTCTTCTAACCCATGGAGCGGGTTCATTAGAGTCCAAGTTAGGAACTCTAGTACTAGGTTGTGTGACTTCATTAGATGTCCCAACATTGGGAGTCACCACAACCCTCTCCAAAGGAGAGTCATCCTCTAAAACATCCTCCTCCTCATCATTTTTGGACTTGAGCCTTGTATCATCAATGACAACATTTGATGATTCCATGACGGTTCGAGTCTTCAAGTTGAAAACTCTATAGGCTCTACTATTCAAGGCATAGCCAATAAAGATACCCTCATCACTCTTAGCATCAAACTTGCCAAGTTGATCACGGTCATTCAAAATGTAGCATTTGCTTCCAAAGTGTGGAAGTAGCTAACATTTGGCCTCTTGCCTTTCCATAACTCATAGGAGGTGTTTCTAGTACCGGGCCTTAGGAACACTCTATTTCCTATATAGCAAGCCGTGTTAATGGCTTCGGCCCATAGGTTCCTAGGGACATTGTTGCTAAGCAACATCACACGGGCCATCTCTTGGAGGACCCTATTCTTCCTCTCAACAACCCCATTTTGTTGAGGTGTCCTAGGAGCGGAAAACTCATGGGAGATGCCTAGGCTATCACAATAGCTTTCAAAAGAGGCATTCTCAAACTCCCTCCCATGGTCACTTCTAATCCGTTTAATGCTTCTAATATTAGAATTCATTTCATTTTGCAATTTAGTACAAAGCATTTTAAACTTATCAAAAGTTTCGGATTTTTCTCTAAGAAAATATGTCCATGTAAATCTAGAGAAATCATCAACACAAACAAAAATGTATCTCTTTCCACCTAAGCTCTCGGTTTGCATAGGACCCATGAGATCCATGTGGAGAAGCTCTAGGGGCTCCTTGGTGGAGAGATACTTGCCCTTTTTGTGCATGCTTTTGGTTTGTTTTCCTTGTTGGCAAGGTCCACAAATACCATTTGCTTTCTTCCCAAGCTTAGGGAGGCCACGCACACACTCGAACTTTCCAAGGGTTCTTAAATCCCTAAAGTTCATGTGGCCAAGTCTTTCATGCCACAACTCAACTTGCTCATCCATGGACACATTGTTTGAGACTATTCTAGCTTCAAGACAATAGCAATTGTCGCTAGATCTCATACCTTTCAATAAGGTTTGTCCATCGGGCTTTAGGATTGAGCAATCATTTTTACTAAACAAGACGGAATATCCTTCATCACTTAGATGTGAAATGCTTATTAAATTGGCTTTCAAGCCATCAACAAATAAAGCATCGGATAAGGAGGGTAAACCGGGAACGGAAATGGATCCTTTCCCTACAACCTTCTTTTTGGATCCATCACCGAAAGTGACATATCCACCTTCCTCCATAACAAGAGTCTCGAAGAAACTCTTGTTTCCCGTCATGTGCCTAGAGCACCCACTATCCAAATACCAAAAATTAGAAGAATTTGCCTTCAAGGCTATTTGTGCAACATGGCAAACATTTTCATTCTTTCTAATCCACTTAGCAACAATTTTGGCTTTCTTAGTGGTCTTTGGTACATGTGCTCTATTATTCCTAGGATCATGCAAATCAATATCATTATTCCTAGGAACATGCATCATGGCTCTTTTCTTTTTCTTCTCTATCATGCTTCTAGTTTTGCACATTTTTATATAGCGAAAGCATTGTGGTCTAATATGACCAACAAATCCACAAAAGTGACAAATAGGAGTAAAATAAGGAATCATACCTTGTCCTTGTCTTTGTGGATGAATGGGTTCAATGCGTCTTCGTTGTTGAACCGGTCTAGGTTGCTTCCAAGCTTGAGGTTGCATGATAGGCCTCTTTCCTTTGTGAGCCATTTGAGGAGAAATGTTGGCTTGAGGAACCCTAGGGGGTTGAGCTTGAGGTTGCCTTCTTGGCCCCATCTTCACTTGAGCATTTGAACTTTGTCCTATTTCTAACTTCTTTCTAGGAAGTTGCACAAGTGAAGTTTCTTCTTTCTTCAAGCTCTTGACAAATATGGTCTTGTTAGAGGTTGAGATCTTCTTGTCATCTTCATACCCAAGACCCCTCTTGTCACATGGACTCTTTCCAACATCAAGCATATGGTCAAGCTTCTTGGTGCTAGAATCCATCCTAGTCATAGATTCTCTAACTTCTTCAAGCTCCCTCTTTAGACTATCCTCATTCCTCCTAGATAAGACTAACTCCTCTTTTAGCTTATCTTCCATCTTCTTGAATTTCTCCACTTGTTCACTTAAGTGGTCATTTTGAGATGCAAGTTCAAGATTTTCTTCTCTCAACATCTTGATCTTTCTTGTACTCTTGATTGCTAAATCATTAAATTCGGCATGATATTTAGCAAACTCCTTTTTCTCCATAAATCCATTCATGGAGTTAGAGGAGGAATCACTTTCTACATCACTTGAGTCATTTTCCTCTTGACTCATTTCCTCTCTCTCACTAGCACTTTTGCTTTTATGGGAGGAGGCAAAAGCTAGGAGATTAGCCATGAGCTCTTCATCATCCGAAGACTCATCTCCCTCATAGGAGTCATCACTACTTCCACTCCAAGTGGCGGCCATCACTTTCCCCTTTTTCTTCTCAACATGGTTTGCACAATCGGGGGCAAAATGACCTATGCCACCACACTCGAAACAACGGACCCCTTTCCTTTCGGTCCTTTCTTGCCTAGGTTCAAACTTCTTGAAAGAGCCCTTTTTCTTCAAATCTTGACCTTTTGACCCAAAGCTCTTCCTTCTAAACTTCATAACCTTGTTGAACCTTTTTACAAACAAGGCAAGGTCTTCATCCGAGTCAACCTTCTTTTCCTCCTTTTCATCCTTGGAGGTTTTTAAAGCAATTCCTTTTTGCTTTTTAGTGGGTGTGGAGATAGGCCCTTTCCTAGACTCATAAGCTAGAAGTCTCCCAATCACCTCACTCGGCTTCATATCCTTATAACCACTATTTTCTTCTAAAGCCGTCACCTTCGATTCAAACCTATCGGGTAGAGATCTCATAATCTTTTGCTTGATTCTCCTATCCGAATATGGATCACCAAGTTGATGGCTTTGGTTGACTATATCCATCAACTTGATCTCAAAGTCGTTGAAGCACTCATTCTCCTCCATCTTAAGCGTCTCGAATTGAGTTTGGAGGACTTGAAGCTTGGAGTCCTTCACTACTTCGGTTCCCTCATGTGCAATCTCTAGGATGTCCCAAGCCTCCTTAGCTATCCTAGTATTTTGAATCAACTTGTATTGATTTTCGTCCATGGCACACAAGATGGCATGCAACGCCTTCCTATTCCACTTTGAAGCATCAAACTCTTGCGCGTTCCATTGCGCCTTAGGCTTCAAAACATCTTCTCCTCCACCCGCGGGAGTCATCATAGGGAGATCATATCCGTCTTCCACCGCCATCCATGCACGGTCATGAATTTGGCATATGTAGGATTCCATCTTCCCTTTCCATTGGGAATAGTTCAATCCGGTAAGAAGTGGAGGCCTAGTGCTAGAAGCTCCTTCGTGGCCACCACCATTTCCACCGTTTCCACTCATAGTGTTTATGAATGAATGAAATGAATGCAAATGTATGAATGATCAAAAATCACACAAAATGCAACACACACCAAAATAAGCAAGGATCACCTATGTATGTCTAGGAACCCGCTCTGATACCAATTGAAACTAATATACCACGGTGTGTATAAAACTATCTAGAGGGGGGGTGAATAGATTTTACGCTTTTTACCCAATTTTTCGTGTTAGTCAAAATTACGAAATTACCCTCAAGATAAAATAAACAAGCAAGTGTAATATGGTGCGGAAATTAAATTGACACTTGATTTTTACGTGGAAACCCTCACGGGAAAAACCACGGGCTATGTAAGTAAGCCACACTCGAACCTCGAATCCACTAAATGTGCAAACGATTACAACCTAATCCCGGTAGTAATCACACACCTACCTAATCCCGGTATGAGTGAACCTAGTCCGATTTTGCTTGCGATCTAAGCAACCTAATCCCGATTGCTACACACAAGACTTAGCTTCTCTTGAAGAGAATACAACCCTAAGTGAATATGAAAATATCCAAAATGCAACATAGAGCAAGGGAAACCCTATATGCTTATCTAAGATGATTAATATGCAATTAAGAACAATCCTAGATATCAAAACTAAATGACATGTCAATTAGTTTAGCTAATCAATATCAAGCACAAAAACCTAATATGCTAGCACAATACAACTTCTCAAACATACATCATACTAATCTCAATCTTGTATTCAACAAATATAAAATCACATACAAGTAATTAAATTGAGATTGCTAGATAAGAGAAACACAAAATATGTAAGATATTAGTGAAAAGCTTACCAAGCAAAGTATGATGAAGAATCCATGCAAGATGTCATCTAGATGATCTAAGATGATGCTAGATGATGATTGATGATCATGGAACAAGTGTTTGAGTAATTAAAAATGAGTTCTTTGGAATTTTTCTTCTCTTTGAAAAATCTCCTAAGTATGGAATCTGAATATGAACTCTTGTAATTGACCTAAAGTCAAAGTGGCATATATATAGGGGGCCAAAACAAAGTGTGGTCGTTTTGATAAGTTTGCCCACTATTTGCCTTGGGCGCTGTACGTAGAGCGCCATTGTACAGCGCCTGTACAGCGCCCTTGCTCTGTTTTCACGAGGAAACAGAGTGGCGCTGTTCGTACAGCGCTCTGTACCGCGCCACGTACAGCGCCTCAACAGCGACCCAACAGCGACCGATTAAATCAATCAGGTCTGAACAGCGCTCAATGGGCGCTGTTCGTACAGCGCTTCTGAACAGCGCTTTTGGGGGCGCCCAGTGCAAAAATGCAATCCTAAGACTAAGCATGACAAGGCAATTGGATATGCAAGATGCAATCAAACTAACATGCAAGAAGAGATGTTCATGAGCATTAAGGCACACATAAAAGACACACAACATATAAGGATTAAACATATGCATGAGTTGTGAGTGTGTGCATCTATCTCTTCAAGACAAGTAAGCACTTAGAATATTACCTTTGGTGCTTGACAATGGTGAGATCTTCAAAAGGGCCTAAGCAATAACAAACATCTAAGCTACCCTTACAAAGTATCCCCACATGTGGTTTGATCACGAAATAAGCCAATTAAAAACAACGGGAATCCTAACAGAACATATTGTGATGAGCTATTTTTCGAATTTGTTCTCATCTAATGATCTGTATGAGGATGATTTTGATAGGGTTTTAGAGAATGTTCATCCTTGTCTTTCTTATCGTTCGAAAGATTTTTTGGATGGACCTTTTAGTTCTTAGGAGATCCGAAAGGCAATTTTTGACATAGCTCCTTCCAAGGCTTTGGGTCTGAATGGCCTACTTGCACTATTCTATCAAAAGTTTTGGGGAATTGTTAGGGGTAGTATTACTATAGCTAGTCTAAAATGCCTGAATAATGGTGCATCTTTGCAATCGATCAATGACACAATGGATTGTATGTCCCAACTGCTCAACAGGTCTTTGATTTTCGGTCTATAAGCCTTTGTAATGTGGTTTACAAAATAATAGCTAGGACGCTTGTAAGGTTCACTATTTGTATTGGCTTGATTCCATTGCAAAACACTCTATGATTGTATTAGTTGTTGCTTAGGACATTATTTGAAGAAAGGAAGCTCAAAGAGTGAAAAGCAACATCTAGTGCAAAAGTCGTCTTCAAGAGGTGAAAATCGTCAAAGGTAAAACTTAACTTCCACCCTCTTGCAAGGCGTTAGCGCACACACACACAATTCATACATGTGTGTCCCTGCATCGTGGTTCAAACATTTGGTATAACACATTCACACACTTCATAGCATGCTCATGCATTGATCTTGTATTGACAAACATTGTGAAATTGCATGCTTTGTGACTATCACTTTGATATGGCATGTTTGTGTGAATATGTGTTTATTTGTTTTCGTATTTTATGTTTAGGACTTGAACATATTCTTATTTAATGCCTTATTGAGTTCCGGTCGTTTCGGTTACTCATACATAAGGTTTCGAGTCCAAACAAGTTGACTATGCTACTTTTCGTTCTCATTTGTTGTGTTGACTTCATCGTCAGATTCCGAGATGATCTCTCAACCATTTTTCAAAGTTGAGTAGTCGTAGTCGTGCGTGAGGGAGTCACGGTTCGTAATCCGAAAACAGATTCGAAATCGGAGGTCGGATGCTCAAGATATGGGGCAACGAACCGAGGGAGCGCGCGAGAGGAATGCATGGCCAAAGGCCATGCATTGGCCACCACGTGTGGAGCCCGTGGGACCCACGGCCAGAGCACCCCTCTGGTCCCGTGTGGGCCACGCGCTCCCCATGGGGTGCTGACGTGGCAGCCTCTGATTGGCTCCCGTCATCCTCTCTCTTCTCCATCTCTTTTCCCTCCATTTATATTCGAAATCCCGAGCAGAATTTTCTACAATTTTTGATTTCTTATTTTGATCATATCTCTCTCATTTCAACTCCGAATTGAGTGATTCAAAAGCCAAAATTGTTGGTCTTGAAGAGAGCTACAAACCCCAAGCATTTTCAGAGCCATTTGAGTTCGTCATTTTTCCCAGTGATCTGATTTCAGTACGAGACTCAATTTTTGTATGTGAAACTTCTTCTTCTCACTTCATCTTTTGATCATCTCTTTTAATCTTCCTAATTGATAGATGATATGTGTTTAGAATGTTGTTAGATCATATTCTAGGGGTGGTTGATCTATTGATTGTTGAGTTTTAGCCATTTGATTTCAATTGAACATATATTGCTAAACTTGACCTATCTTGACATTGATTCTAGAAATACTTTTTGTTCTTAAGCTTGATTGTTGATTTCTAGGTTTTTGTCACATGTTCATGAACTAGGATTTTTGATTGTGCTATCTACCATTTAAATCTAGTTCTTGTTTGGATTGAATATGTTGTGGATTTCAAGTGTTAACTTGTTCACTTGATTTCAAAGCTAGTTTTGTGATTTCTATTGAAAACTTGTTACTCTAGCTTTGATTGACATGTTTAGGTTTCTAGATATTTTTGTGAATGATTTTGAATGTCTAATCTAGATCTCTAATCACATGTTCATAAGAATTAGCTATATTTGCTTGTGAGCTTGATTTGTGCAAATCTAATTCTTCATAGAGTGTGTTTGATCTACTTGCTCTATTTGCTTGTGTTTGCATCATTTGCATCACTTAGATCATTGCCTTGTGAAAGGTTGAAGTCTCTTGCAAAGTGAGTGAAGCTTTGTCTTGAGCAAGAAGTCTTGGCTAGGAAAGTGTTCCGGATAGCCAAGCAAGAAGTCTTGATTAGAGTCGGGAGGACTCGGATAGTCAAGCAAGAAATCTTCCTAGAGACGTGAGCGTCTTGGATAGGAAGTTGCTTTCTAGAGGTGTAGGACACATCTCGGATAGGAAGTAGGCTTGGTAGTTCACTTGCCCGAGGGTAGATTAGGAGGTGATAGCTTGAGCGGATATCATGTGTTGATAGCTTGAGTGTGTAAGTCCTTTTCATATAGTGGATTGCTTTGCCGGTGGTTGTGGTATCAACCCGTGGATGTTTCCTCTTTGAGGTTTTACCACGTTAAAACTCTTGTGTTCCTTTTTGTTTTTATTTTTCTTTATCTTCCATATCTTACATTGATTGCATATCTTGTAAATTGATTAACTCTTGTATTAGTGAAATCAATTCATTTGCTAAAATCTAATCAAGTGTGCATTCTCTTTATTATATTCCGCATTATTTTTAAATTGGAAGAATTCGGAGCCTATACCTATTCACCCCCCCTCTAGGTATATTTACACTATATTGCTTAAGGGAATTTCAACGCTGGCCAATCGGCTTAGATTGGTAATTAGTAAGGTGATTTCTGAGGAGCAAAGTGAATTTGTTCCTAGAGACTCATCTTTGACAGTGCTAGGATTGGTTATGAGCGCATTCATGCATTAGGAACGAATAAGAGAAAATAGGGATCTTTGACTCTGAAGTTGGACATGTCAAAGGCATACGACATAGTTAAATGGGGTTTCCTTTTCGAATGATGCTTGCCTTAGGATTTTCAAAGGCTTGGGTAAGACAAGTGATGAGGTGTGTCTCGATAGTTTCTTACTCCTTCTTACTAAACGAGAATGTGTGTGGGTCTCTGCACTCGACTAGAGGTCTCCGTCAAGGGGATCTCATTTCTCATTTTCTGTATCTGCTGATCTTTGAAGGTTTGTCCAATATGATCCACTATGTGGCTAGCAGGGGTGATTTCTCGGGTTTTCATTATATTAGAACAGGTCCAATTATTTCCCACCTATTTTTTGGCAACGACAGTCTTCTTTTTACTGGTGCTACACCAAGGAATTGCAATGTTATTCAGCATAACTAAGATGACTATTCGAAAGCTTCTAGGCAACATGTTAACTATGAAAACTCAAGATTGGGTGTTAGTTGAAAGTTTCCCGTGAAGTAGGGGATCGATTAGTGACTTTGATTGGTGTTCATCGGGTTCGGTGCCACGAGAAATACGTGGGCGTGCCTAGTTTTCTGAGCAAAAATAAGAGACAACTGTTCAATGACATTAAAGATCGAATCTGGAATAAAATCAGAGGGTGGAGAGGGAAGTTTTTATCGGTTTGGGGAGGGGGGGGGGGGGGGGGGGGGGTGTTTCTAATCAAAGTAGTACTTCAATCAATCCTTACTTATTTGATGAGCCTTTTTAGATTGTCAAAAGGGTTGTTGAACGAGATTCAAGTTTTGTGTAATTGATTATGGTGGGGAAGCACAGAGGCAAACATGAAGGTTCATTGGGCTACGTGGTCGAAGCTTTGTGTGGGTAAGGATGAGGGGGGGTCTTGGCTTCAGGGATCTTATGGTCTTTAACAGAGCATTACCTCCTAAACAGAATTGGAGATTGGAGAAGCATCCACATACATTGGTAGCCAAAATCCTAAAGGGTTGTTATTATCCCTCTAGTTCCGTTTTATTGGCAGAGGATTCAAATAGGGGTTCTCGACTGTGGAGAAGTTTGCGTTGGGGCAAGGTATGATTGAGGCTAGTTTGAGGTGGCGGGTAGGCTTGGGCTCCAATGTCTTTATTTATAACGATATGTGGATTCCGCGTCCGGGTAGCTTCAAGGTTATTTCTCCTAGAATTAGAGATGATATTATCAAAGTCAGTCAACTTTAGGTGACTGGAATGTCCCTTTGATATACGATATGTTCGTTCCAGCTGACTCCATAGCTATTCTCTCTATCCCTCCTAGCTACACTCAATTAGAGGATACTTTATGTTGGCATTATAATCCAAGTGGGGATTATTCTTTCAAGAGCGGTTTCTAAGGTTCCGTGTTCCTCGAATTTGGGAGTTATGAAAGCTTGGTGGAACTCCCTCAAAAAATAAGGATATTTATTTGGAGAGCGTGTCATCACTTGCTCCCAGTGATGGAAAGCTTGGCTAGTCAGAAAATTCAGGTTGATACTACTTAAAATGTGTGTTTGAGGGATCCTGAGACTATTGTTTACGCTTTGTGGGGTTGTAAAAAATTGAAAGGAGTGAGATATGTGCATGGCTTCTCTTCGTTGTGCTAGAATGATGGTGTGTCTTTTCTGGACTTCATTTTTTTATGTAATCACATACTTAAGTAGGAAGAGATGACGCTACTTACTGTAGTGACCTGGCGTATTTAGTTTATGCGTAACCAATTGGTGCATAAGGTTCATGGGTATGATTTGACTGAGACAGTTCAAATCAAAGTAGTACATAAATCGATCCCTACCTGTTTGATGAGCCTTTTTAGATTTCCAAAGGGGTTGTTGAACGAGATTCAGGTTTTGTACAATCGGTTCTAGTGGGGAAGCACAGAGGCAATTCGGAAGGTTCATTAGGCTACGTTGTTGAAGCTTTTGATGAGGCCATTTTGTACTCAACAAAACAATGTATTTATATGTTCACTTGAAAACCATGTTTAACCACTTAGGAATCCACTTAGGATAAAAGATTAGTAAAACGGTAAGCAAGGATTCGTTCCATAGGGAATTAGAGTAATTAGTTATATTAATTAACTAGTCTAAAATGCAATAAAGTAAATCATGGTAGTTTGGATAATGTATAGTTTGAGAAACCATCAAACATAACATGTAAAGTAAATGTAACAAAAATGGTAGGAAAAATAGAATAACAATCTTTGATAAGATAATGGATGTAATCAATTAAGAGAATACTAGGGAAATTATGGAATTGCAAGTGGATTATGGGCAATGCTCATCTAGCTACTTTAATGAACTAATCTCATACTTATGAACCATTTGTAGTCTTAGATGTGAATAGGCCGTCGAAACAAAACCCAAACACTTCCCACCAAAATGCCTAACCGATTAAAGAGAGGGGGTCAAGGTGGGATCGGTTTGAAACTAATTAATGCACGGTGTGTATAAAACTATCTAGAGGGGGGGTGAATAGATTTTACGCTTTTTACCCAATTTTTCGTGTTAGTCAAAATTACGAAATTACCCTCAAGATAAAATAAACAAGCAAGTGTAATATGGTGCGGAAATTAAATTGACACTTGATTTTTACGTGGAAACCCTCACGGGAAAAACCACGGGCTATGTAAGTAAGCCACACTCGAACCTCGAATCCACTAAATGTGCAAACGATTACAACCTAATCCCGGTAGTAATCACACACCTACCTAATCCCGGTATGAGTGAACCTAGTCCGATTTTGCTTGCGATCTAAGCAACCTAATCCCGATTGCTACACACAAGACTTAGCTTCTCTTGAAGAGAATACAACCCTAAGTGAATATGTGAAAATATCCAAAATGCAACATAGAGCAAGGGAAACCCTATATGCTTATCTAAGATGATTAATATGCAATTAAGAACAATCCTAGATATCAAAACTAAATGACATGTCAAATAGTTTAGCTAATCAATATCAAGCACAAAAACCTAATATGCTAGCACAATACAACTTCTCAAACATACATCATACTAATCTCAATCTTGTATTCAACAAATATAAAATCACATACAAGTAATTAAATTGAGATTGCTAGATAAGAGAAACACAAAATATGTAAGATATTAGTGAAAAGCTTACCAAGCAAAGTATGATGAAGAATCCATGCAAGATGTCATCTAGATGATCTAAGATGATGCTAGATGATGATTGATGATCATGGAACAAGTGTTTGAGTAATTAAAAATGAGTTCTTTGGAATTTTTCTTCTCTTTGAAAAATCTCCTAAGTATGGAATCTGAATATGAACTCTTGTAATTGACCTAAAGTCAAAGTGGCATATATATAGGGGGCCAAAACAAAGTGTGGTCGTTTTGATTAGTTTCCCCATATTTGCCTTGGGCGCTGTACGTAGAGCGCCATTGTACAGCGCCTGTACAGCGCCCTTGCTCTGTTTTCACGAGGAAACAGAGTGGCGCTGTACGTACAGCGCTCTGTACCGCGCCACGTACAGCGCCTCAACAGCGACCGATTAAATCGATCAGGTCTGAACAGCGCTCAATGGGCGCTGTTCGTACAGCGCTTCTGTACAGCGCTATTGGGGGCGCCCAGTGCAAAAATGCAATCCTAAGTCTAAGCATGACAAGGCAATTGGATATGCAAGATGCAATCAAACTAACATGCAAGAAGAGATGTTAATGAGCATTAAGGCACACATAAAAGACACACAACATATAAGGATTAAACATATGCATGAGTTGTGAGTGTGTGCATCTATCTTTTCAAGACAAGTAAGCACTTAGAATATTACCTTTGGTGCTTGTCAATAGTGAGGTCTTCAAAAAGGGCCTAAGCAATAACACAACATCTAAGCTACCCTTACAAAGCATCCCCACATGTGGTTTGATCACGAAATAAGCCAATTAAACACAACGGGAATCCTAACAATCTCCCCCTTTGGCTATTTCGTGACAAAACCACCACTCACATAGATTCCTCACATAGAATTAGAAACTACGAGACTACAATGATTATCTATATTACAAAGAGATAAGAAAGTAAAAACTTCAAGTCTTCAATCTCTTGTAGAACAATCAAGCCCTGAAAATAAAGTTTCTAGCATTTCCAATACAAGTAAAGTGTGAGATTAATCATGTGAGAACAATATCAAGCATTTGCATTTTAGAATTTAGGCACAACATTAGCAAATGTATGCAATGAATGATAAATGCAATGCTCCCCCTCAATGTATGTTCTCCCCAAAATGCACAAAAGCTTCTATATTTTGCAACTCCCCTTACCATTTCCTACTCCCCCTTTTTGTCATGATATAGGCAAAGGAGTAGTCCCCAACCGGGTCACTCAAAGCAACGAGAGATAGAAGCATGCAAGATATGCATATACATATAAGTCACTTTATGCACTTCAATTAATTTGAGAGAAACAAGGAGATTTATTTGAGAAAATGTGTGAATCCAACATGCTTTGCATACAAGACATATAGCATTCAAGTCCAAAATACAATGGTATTTGGCAAAGCAAATGACAAAGGTTTCTAATTTGAATTCAAACCAATTTCACCAATGTCATGGGAAAAGCAAGGATATAGAGATTATTGATTTCAATTTTAAGAGCAACTATATCCAACTTTATAAGCGAAACATGGCATGAGCGACTTTGCACCCTATTTGATTTTTCCGGATAAGATATCCGTATGATAGTAACCATGTTCAACTAATAAAGAACGAGAGACATTTGGAATGTAAATTCCTTTGAACGGATACAAGATCCTTTATTCATTTAGAGTCTCATAAGCTTTCACACAAGTTTTGCATTTTTAAGAATATGCAATCATCAATTCATGCTTTTCATGTGAGCATGTTGTATGAATTTCATGCTTTTTCATTTAGCATTAGCATGTTATTAAAGAATCATCATGTCATGGAGATAACTATAGGTCATTCACATCATACTTCCTAAGTAAATCTCCTAGTCCAAAAATGCATGTTTGAACATAAATATGACATGGATTGTAGATAAGCAAGGTTCACACTTATAGAATTGAAAACATATATACATATGTACAACCAAGCTTACTCAAGCAATCAAAAGAAGAGGCATAAGTTATTTCAAATTTTTTGCAAGATACAAGAATGCAAAATAGCTCTCTTTGCTTGAGTTCCCCATATGGGGTCAACATAGAACATCACTCCACAAGACATATCCCAATAGATCTACTAAGAGTTTTAAATCGAGTAGCATCTAAGGGTTTAGTAAATAAGTCCGCAAGTTGATCATTAGTACCTACATGTTCAAGTACTATGCATTTATTTTCAACAAGCTCTCTAATGAAGTGATGGCGGATGTCAATATGCTTAGTTCTAGAATGTTGAACCGGATTCTTGGAAATATTAATGGCACTCATGTTATCACAAAAGAGAGTGAGAGTACCTTGGTTGAATCCGTAGTCTACTAGCATTTGTTTCATCCATAGGAGTTGTGTGCATCCACTCCCCGCGGCTATGTACTCGGCCTCGGCCGTGGACAAGGAAATTGAGTTTTGCTTCTTGCAAAACCAAGACACCAAGTTGTTGCCTAGAAAGAAGCAACCGCCCGATGTGCTCTTCCTATCATCACAATTTCCTGCCCAATCCGCATCACTAAAGCCTACAAGACTAGCATTAGTGTCAAAAGAGTACCAAATCCCATAGTTGGATGTCCCATTCACATAGCGAATGATCCTCTTCACGGAAGAGAGGTGGGACTCCTTAGGATCCGCTTGGTACCTAGCACACACACCCACACTAAAAGATATATCGGGCCTACTTGCGGTCAAATAAAGCAAGCTACCTATCATGCCACGATATAGAGTTTGTTCCACACTTTTACCACTAGCATCCTTGCTTAGCTTCAAAGTGGTACTCATGGGTGTATCACAATGTTTGGCTTTCTCTAAACCAAACTTCTTCACTAGGTTCTTAGCATATTTGGCTTGGGTTATAAAAATCCCATCATGCATTTGCCTAATTTGCAAACCTAGGAAGTAACTTAGCTCACCAACAAGACTCATCTCAAATTCAAGAGACATGACATCAACAAATTGTTGAACTTTGGTGTTGTTGGTGGAGCCAAACACTATGTCATCAACATATATTTGAGCTATAAAAAGCTCATCATTGTCTCTCTTGATGAATAGTGTCTTGTCAACACTACCTCTTGTGTAGTTATTGTCAACAAGAAATTGAGTGAGGCGCTCATACCAAGCCCTCGGTGCTTGTTTCAACCCATAAAGTGCCTTCTTGAGGCGATAGACATAATTGGGGTGGTGTGCATCCACAAACCCCTTAGGTTGTTCAACAAACACTTCCTCTTGCAAGAAGCCATTGAGGAAGGCACTCTTGACGTCCATTTGGTGCAATTTGAACTTGTGCACACAAGAGATGGACAAGAGAAGCCTAATGGACTCTAAGCGGGCAACGGGAGCAAAAGTCTCCTCAAAGTCGATACCCTCAATTTGAGAGTACCCTTGTGCTACAAGTCTAGCCTTGTTCCGCACTATGTTGCCATCCTCATCGGATTTGTTCCTAAATATCCATTTTGTGCCTATAACATTAGTGGTCTTAGGCCTAGGAACTAGAGTCCAAACCTCATTCCTTTCGAATTGGTTTAGCTCTTCTTGCATGGCAAGAACCCAAAATTCATCATTTAAGGCTTCTTCAACCTTTTTGGGTTCTATTTGAGAGGTGTAGCATGTCAAGCTAATTAGATTAGCTATTTGACGCCTAGTTCTAACACCCTCATTAACATCTCCAATAACATCCTCTTTGTTATGGAGTCTTCTAACCCATGGAGCGGGTTCATTAGAGTCCAAGTTAGGAACTCTAGTACTAGGTTGTGTGACTTCATTAGATGTCCCAACATTGGGAGTCACCACAACCCTCTCCAAAGGAGAGTCATCCTCTAAACATCCTCCTCCTCATCATTTTTGGACTTGAGCCTTGTATCATCAATGACAACATTTGATGATTCCATGACGGTTCGAGTCTTCAAGTTGAAAACTCTATAGGCTCTACTATTCAAGGCATAGCCAATAAAGATACCCTCATCACTCTTAGCATCAAACTTGCCAAGTTGATCACGGTCATTTAAAATGTAGCATTTGCTCCCAAATGTGTGGAAGTAGCTAACATTTGGCCTCTTGCCTTTCCATAATTCATAGGAGGTGTTTCTAGTACCGGGCCTTAGGAACACTCTATTTCCTATATAGCAAGCCGTGTTGATGGCTTCGGCCCATAGGTTCCTAGGGACATTGTTGCTAAGCAACATCACACGGGCCATCTCTTGGAGGACACTATTCTTCCTCTCAACAACCCCATTTTGTTGAGGTGTCCTAGGAGCGGAAAACTCATGGGAGATGCCTAGGCTATCACAATAGCTTTCAAAAGAGGCATTCTCAAACTCCCTCCCATGGTCACTTCTAATCCGTTTAATGCTTCTAATATTAGAATTCATTTCATTTTGCAATTTAGTACAAAGCTTTTTAAACTTATCAAAAGTTTCGGATTTTTCTCTAAGAAAATATGTCCATGTAAATCTAGAGAAATCATCAACACAAACAAAAATGTATCTCTTTCCACCTAAGCTCTCGGTTTGCATAGGACCCATGAGATCCATGTGGAGAAGCTCTAGGGGCTCCTTGGTGGAGAGATACTTGCCCTTTTTGTGCATGCTTTTGGTTTGTTTTCCTTGTTGGCAAGGTCCACAAATACCATTGGCTTTCTTCCCAAGCTTAGGGAGGCCACGCACACACTCGAACTTTCCAAGGGTTCTTAAATCCCTAAAGTTCATGTGGCCAAGTCTTTCATGCCACAACTCAACTTGCTCATCCATGGACACATTGTTTGAGACTATTCTAGCTTCAAGACAATAACAATTGTCGCTAGATCTCATACCTTTCAATAAGGTTTGTCCATCGGGCTTTAGGATTGAGCAATCATTTTTACTAAACAAGACGGAATATCCTTCATCACTTAGATGTGAAATGCTTATTAAATTGGCTTTCAAGCCATCAACAAATAAAGCATCGGATAAGGAGGGTAAACCGGGAACGGAAATGGATCCTTTCCCTACAACCTTCTTTTTGGATCCATCACCGAAAGTGACATATCCACCTTCCTCCATAACAAGAGTCTCGAAGAAACTCTTGTTTCCCGTCATGTGCCTAGAGCACCCACTATCCAAATACCAAAAATTAGAAGAATTTGCCTTCAAGGCTATTTGTGCAACATGGCAAACATTTTCATTCTTTCTAATCCACTTAGCAACAATTTTGGCTTTCTTAGTGGTCTTTGGTACATGTGCTCTATTATTCCTAGGAACATGCATCATGGCTCTTTTCTTTTTCTTCTCTATCATGCTTCTAGTTTTGCACATTTTTATATAGCGAAAGCATTGTGGTCTAATATGACCAACAAATCCACAAAAGTGACAAATAGGAGTAAAATAAGGAATCATACCTTGTCCTTGTCTTTGTGGATGAAGGGGTTCAATGCGTCTTCGTTGTTGAAACCGGTCTAGGTTGCTTCCAAGCTTGAGGTTGCATGATAGGCCTCTTTCCTTTGTGAGCCATTTGAGGAGAAATGTTGGCTTGAGGAACCCTAGGGGGTTGAGCTTGAGGTTGCCTTCTTGGCCCCATCTTCACTTGAGCATTTGAACTTTGTCCTATTTCTAACTTCTTTCTAGGAAGTTGCACAAGTGAAGTTTCTTCTTTCTTCAAGCTCTTGACAAATATGGTCTTGTTAGAGGTTGAGATCTTCTTGTCATCTTCATACCCAAGACCCCTCTTGTCACATGGACTCTTTCCAACACCAAGCATATGGTCAAGCTTCTTGGTGCTAGAATCCATCCTAGTCATAGATTCTCTAACTTCTTCAAGCTCCCTCTTTAGACTATCCTCATTCCTCCTAGATAAGACTAACTCCTCTTTTAGCTTATCTTCCATCTTCTTGAATTTCTCCACTTGTTCACTTAAGTGGTCATTTTGAGATGCAAGTTCAAGATTTTCTTCTCTCAACATCTTGATCTTTCTTGTACTCTTGATTGCTAAATCATTAAATTCGGCATGATATTTAGCAAACTCCTTTTTCTCCATAAATCCATTCATGGAGTTAGAGGAGGAATCACTTTCTACATCACTTGAGTCATTTTCCTCTTGACTCATTTCCTCTCTCTCACTAGCACTTTTGCTTTTATGGGAGGAGGCAAAAGCTAGGAGATTAGCCATGAGCTCTTCATCATCCGAAGACTCATCTCCCTCATAGGAGTCATCACTACTTCCACTCCAAGTGGCGGCCATCACTTTCCCCTTTTTCTTCTCAACATGGTTTGCACAATCGGGGGCAAAATGACCTATGCCACCACACTCGAAACAACGGACCCCTTTCCTTTCGGTCCTTTCTTGCCTAGGTTCAAACTTCTTGAAAGAGCCCTTTTTCTTCAAATCTTGACCTTTTGACCCAAAGCTCTTCCTTCTAAACTTCATAACCTTGTTGAACCTTTTTACAAACAAGGCAAGGACTTCATCCGAGTCAACCTTCTTTTCCTCCTTTTCATCCTTGGAGGTTTTTAAAGCAATTCCTTTTTGCTTTTTAGTGGGTGTGGAGATAGGCCCTTTCCTAGACTCATAAGCTAGAAGTCTCCCAATCACCTCACTCGGCTTCATATCCTTATAACCACTATTTTCTTCTAAAGCCGTCACCTTCGATTCAAACCTATCGGGTAGAGATCTCATAATCTTTTGCTTGATTCTCCTATCCAAATATGGATCACCAAGTTGATGGCTTTGGTTGACTATATCCATCAACTTGATCTCAAAGTCGTTGAAGCACTCATTCTCCTCCATCTTAAGTGTCTCGAATTGAGTTTGGAGGACTTGAAGCTTGGAGTCCTTCACCACTTCGGTTCCCTCATGTGCAATCTCTAGGATGTCCCAAGCCTCCTTAGCTATCCTAGTATTTTGAATCAACTTGTATTGATTTTCGTCCATGGCACACAAGATGGCATGCAACGCCTTCCTATTCCACTTTGAAGCATCAAACTCTTGCGCGTTCCATTGCGCCTTAGGCTTCAAAACATCTTCTCCTCCACCCGCGGGAGTCATCATAGGGAGATCATATCCGTCTTCCACCGCCATCCATGCACGGTCATGAATTTGGCATATGTAGGATTCCATCTTCCCTTTCCATTGGGAATAGTTCAATCCGGTAAGAAGTGGAGGCCTAGTGCTAGAAGCTCCTTCGTGGCCACCACCATTTCCACCGTTTCCACTCATAGTGTTTATGAATGAATGAAATGAATGCAAATGTATGAATGATCAAAAATCACACAAAATGCAAAACACACCAAAATAAGCAAGGATCACCTATGTATGTCTAGGAACCCGCTCTGATACCAATTGAAACTAATTAATGCACGGTGTGTATAAAACTATCTAGAGGGGGGGTGAATAGATTTTACGCTTTTTACCCAATTTTTCGTGTTAGTCAAAATTACGAAATTACCCTCAAGATAAATAAACAAGCAAGTGTAATATGGTGCGGAAATTAAATTGACACTTGATTTTTACGTGGAAACCCTCACGGGAAAAACCACGGGCTATGTAAGTAAGCCACACTCGAACCTCGAATCCACTAAATGTGCAAACGATTACAACCTAATCCCGGTAGTAATCACACACCTACCTAATCCCGGTATGAGTGAACCTAGTCCGATTTTGCTTGCGATCTAAGCAACCTAATCCCGATTGCTACACACAAGACTTAGCTTCTCTTGAAGAGAATACAACCCTAAGTGAATATGTGAAAATATCCAAAATGCAACATAGAGCAAGGGAAACCCTATATGCTTATCTAAGATGATTAATATGCAATTAAGAACAATCCTAGATATCAAAACTAAATGACATGTCAAATAGTTTAGCTAATCAATATCAAGCACAAAAACCTAATATGCTAGCACAATACAACTTCTCAAACATACATCATACTAATCTCAATCTTGTATTCAACAAATATAAAATCACATACAAGTAATTAAATTGAGATTGCTAGATAAGAGAAACACAAAATATGTAAGATATTAGTGAAAAGCTTACCAAGCAAAGTATGATGAAGAATCCATGCAAGATGTCATCTAGATGATCTAAGATGATGCTAGATGATGATTGATGATCATGGAACAAGTGTTTGAGTAATTAAAAATGAGTTCTTTGGAATTTTTCTTCTCTTTGAAAAATCTCCTAAGTATGGAATCTGAATATGAACTCTTGTAATTGACCTAAAGTCAAAGTGGCATATATATAGGGGGCCAAAACAAAGTGTGGTCGTTTTGATTAGTTTCCCCATATTTGCCTTGGGCGCTGTACGTAGAGCGCCATTGTACAGCGCCTGTACAGCGCCCTTGCTCTGTTTTCACGAGGAAACAGAGTGGCGCTGTACGTACAGCGCTCTGTACCGCGCCACGTACAGCGCCTCAACAGCGACCGATTAAATCGATCAGGTCTGAACAGCGCTCAATGGGCGCTGTTCGTACAGCGCTTCTGTACAGCGCTATTGGGGGCGCCCAGTGCAAAAATGCAATCCTAAGTCTAAGCATGACAAGGCAATTGGATATGCAAGATGCAATCAAACTAACATGCAAGAAGAGATGTTAATGAGCATTAAGGCACACATAAAAGACACACAACATATAAGGATTAAACATATGCATGAGTTGTGAGTGTGTGCATCTATCTCTTCAAGACAAGTAAGCACTTAGAATATTACCTTTGGTGCTTGTCAATAGTGAGGTCTTCAAAAAGGGCCTAAGCAATAACACAACATCTAAGCTACCCTTACAAAGCATCCCCACATGTGGTTTGATCACGAAATAAGCCAATTAAACACAACGGGAATCCTAACACGGTTAATTACAAATCAATGCTTAGATGATTGGGGTTGATATACCCTCTAACAATCTATCCTATTCAATATGTTCCTAATCAATCAAGGTTGTCAATCCAAGATCAATTGTATAACAATTTATCCTAGTAAGATTGTAATCAACAAGTGGTATACAAAGTTAATCACATAATGCATAGAATCTAATTATTAAATGAATAGAACACAAACAGAGATTCAAATACAATATAGCTTAAGTAAAACCCAAATCCAAATGTTCCTCACATCAATTCCCTAGAATGGGATTTAGTTACACATAGTTACAATCAAAATCAAAGAAGTAATAGATTAGAAAATCACCCTTGGGCCTCCTTCTTTAGTGCTTAATCCTTCCTTCCTTTGATGCTCCTAGTGTAAAGAATGGTAGATGAGGATGTGTCTAGATGAATGGGTGTCTAATGGGTAATGACAAAGGTAGGGAATGCAGAGATTAGAAAGAGAGGAATAGTTAGGTAAAGTAATCAAGATTTTATGTTGAGTTTTTTTATGGAAAAGGTAGTTTAAGATTATAGATGGATGAGGTTGAATGAGGGAAGTATGTAAGAGAGAATGCTAGTGTCAATCTTAGATTTTCATGCTTGGAAAAGTATGTCTTCAAATTGGAGAAGAAGAGTATTTATATTGGCTCTTGAACCCGTCCTGTAACTGCTAAAAATGTTGATGTGGCATGTGTCGCGATCGCGTTTTCACGGTTTTAGAGACAGCGACGCTACCACGACAGATAGTTATACAATCTTCGATCTGGTTGTCACGGTAGTGTTTCGTCTTTTTCACGGTCGTGAAGATAGCGATATTTGAAAGGCAACAATGGGATTTGAGATCTTATGAGTGGCCGCTGTTTAGTCACACAGCGACGCTGGACCTGATTGATTTCTTGCTTTTCTTCTTCTCTGTCACGGTTGTGGCTTCATAGAGACAGTACCGCGACATTTCCTTGGCTTAGATCTTCAATGCTTCAAGCTTTCTGTCACAGTGTGTATATGGCGACACCTGAAATAACGACAATGCCCTGTTTTCAACTTTTTACACTTTTCGTATCAAATTCTCTTCCATCTTCACAAATGCCCTTGTGGCACTAGTAATCTTGAAACACTTGATTAACATAGTTAAAACATGGGAAAATGCTCGAGAATCAAGCAAATAGAGAAGGAAATTGGGGCTAAAATCATATCTATTTTGGCTCAACCAGCTTTGTGTGGGTAAGGATGAAGGAGGTCTTGGCTTTAGGGATCTCGTGGTCTTTAGCAGAGCGTTACTTGCTAGACAAAATTGGAGATTGGAGAAGCATCCACATACATAGGCAGCCAAAGTCCTAAAGGGTTGTTATTATCCTTCTAGTTCTGTTTTATTGGCAGAGGATTCAAAGAGGGGTTCTTGGCTGTGGAGAAGTCTATGTTGGGGGTGAGGTGCGATTGAGGCTGGTTCAAGGTGGTAGGTAGGTCTGGGCTCCAATGTCTTTATTTATAACAATATGTGGATTCCGTGTCTGGGTAGCTTCAAGGTTATATCTCCTAAAGTTAGAGATGATATTGTCAAAGTCAGTCAACTCCGGGCGGCATCAGGTGACTAGAATGCCCCTTTGATATACGATATGTTCATTCCAGCTGACTCCACAGCTATTCTCTCTATCCCTCCTAGCTTCACTCAATCGGAGGATACTTTATGTTAGCATTATAATCCAAGTAGGGATTATTCTGTCAAGAGCGATTGCAAGGTAGGTATGAGTATGCAAGTTTTTGAGGTTCCATGTTCCTTGAATTTGGGAGTTATGAAAGCTTGGTGGAACTCCCTCTACCGCATGAAATCCCTCTGAAAAATAAGGATATTTATTTGGAGAGCATGTCATCACTTGCTCCCAGTGATGGAAAGCTTGGCTGGTCGAAAAATTCAGGTTGATACCACTTGCCCTATTGTTTGAGGATCCTAAGACTATAGTTCATGCTTTATGGGGTTGTAAAAAATTTAAAGGAGTGAGATCTGTGTGGCTTCTCTTCGTTGTGCTGGAATGATGGTATGTCATTTCTGGACTTCATTTTGTTATATATTCACAGACTTAAGCATGAAGAGATGACATTGCTTAGTGTAGTACTCTAGCGTATTTGGTTCATGCATAACCAATTGGTGCATAAGGTTCATGGGTATGACTTAACTGAGGCGGTTCAATGGTCGAAAATTTCTTGCATGAGCACCAGATTGCCAATGAATTTATTGATAGCAAAATTTGACTCCAGTAGTGGGAAAGGCTCACCGGCAGCCGCATTTGGAGGGTTATTTCAAAGTGAATACATATGCAACTCTGGATGTGGATAATCTAAAAGTGTGGGTGTAGTGGTTCGTGACCATCTTGGCATCATTTTGAGTGTCTCAACGTAACGTTAGAGGCGGGTTATACGCCTCAGGTGGTAGAAGTTATGGCTGTGAGTTGTGGAATTAATTTTGTTACTGATACGGGGATCATGCCGGTTGTTATGGAGATTGATGCTCTAAGCGTGGTCAATTGATTAAGTCTAGGGAACATTGATTTGCGGATATGGGGTTAGTAAGACATTGATACCCGTATTTGGTCTGGTGATATTACAGGGGTTGAGTATGTTCTAAGAGGTGCGAATGTTGTTGCACATACTCTTGCAAAATAGGCTATGTCTATTGTTGAGAATAGATTTTGGCTTGAGAGTTTCCTCCATGTGTGGGAAATTGTATCCTGGATGATATGCCAGGTTGATTGTCTATGAATAAAAAAATTTCTTCTGTCAAAAAAAAAAAAAAAAAAAAAAAAAAAAAAAAAACTCACAAGTGAGTGATAAGTCAATCAAATTCTACTAACTCTATGGAACAATGGGCAATAAATCAACAATAATCTAAGACCTACCATTGGAAATAAATTCAGCACAATGTGCTACTATATCAAAGGGATTTCATTCTTCAAGAATCATGGACCAACGGTTACTTGATTTAGAATTACAGGAAGCAATTAATTTCTTGTTTTGTATTTGAAAAGGTTTCCTTTTAAATTTTTACTCTGTTTGTATTAAACTGTATTATTCATTTCAAAAATATAACCTTAATATTATACAAATCGCTCTTGTGTAAAAAAAAATTCTTAAATTTCATTATGGTATTAAAGCAATGATCGAGCCAAATAGACATGATTTTGGCCCCATTTTCTTCTCTTTTTGCTTGATTCTTGAGCATTTTCCGTGTTTTTAACAATGTTAATTAAGTGTTTCAAGATTATTACTGCCACAAAGGCATTTGTGAAGATGGAGAATAATTGGATACAAAAAGTACAAAATGTGAAAAATGTCACTTTCAAGCCAACATTGACTTAACTTAGAAGAGTGTCGTTTTTAAGTGTCGTCTTATGGACACTGCGACAAAGAGCTTAAAGATATGAAAGAAAGGCCAAGGAAATGTCGTTGTTGAAGTGTTGTTGTTAAGGACACTGCGACAGAGAGTTTTGAAACCTGATAAATTAATCAGGATTTCTGTCGTGGTTGTATTGTCGCTATGAAGACGACCGCGACAGAGAAGAGGAAAAATCAAGAAACCAATCAGATCCAGCGAGGTTGCCTAGTGTCGTGTATTGTCAAACAGCGTCAACTCATGTAGATCTCAGATTCAAATGTCGTTGTATAGATGTCGTGATGTGACTTTATTTGTGACGTGTTCACAAGATATGTGCGTGGTTGTCTTTCCGCAAGTGCATGGATCGTTACGATCGCGTAGCAGCAACCACAAGGAGATGGAATCCGTTAACTGTATCTAGTTCTAGTGTTTATTAAATCATGTAAATGGATGCGTGTATGTGTATGTGTACTGTAAACTACTAACTAACTAACTAGGATAGAAATGTAGCCGAGTGTCTTGGCTATCTAATTAGTCTACTCCTAGTTAAGTTATTCTACTCCTAGAGGCAAACCCCTAGCTACGAAAATAAAGGTGACTTGGAGATAAGCAAGATGTGAGACACATATGGGACATTGGTTTACCAAACACAATATGCAAATCATGTAGATTGTTAATCATGTGAATCTAATTAATTTAGTAAAGGGTTCGTTCTCTTAATTAGGGAATTACCAAAATCATGTCATCACTCTCCAAGTCGGAAGAGTGATTGTGTCTAGGTTTAGACCCATTAAGCACAAGAACATATGAACCAAAGCTAAAGTGGCAAGTCATGCACACAAGCTATTTCCATTCCATAAAGCTAATAGCCAAGATTATGCAAGGAATGGTTATCCAAGAACAATCTCAACTCTCAATCACTCTAATCATTCTAAACACATACATAGTAAATCATATACCAACATGCATAAACAAATGAGATAATTGATTACAACTACTCCTAATCATTTAGTTAATCTACTCATAATCTCATCCATACACATGAATATCATAATAAGAGATTCATCAATATACAACTAAGGAATGAATCAATACTAAATCAAATCATAGAACAATACAAACATATATTAACGTAAGTGTTGGTAACAAATATTCCCAAATGGGTTACACATCAATAGAAAATACAAAGAGATGAGAAGTGAGAAATCACCCTTGAAGACAAGCCTCCAAAAGCTCTCCCTATCTATGAACATCTATGGCTTGACACACAAGCCCTCCTATCTCTACATATCTACTCTCCATGGAGGAAAATCCCCCATGGAAGGCTTGGAGTTGCTCTCTCTTCTAAGATGTAAGAGCTAATCTCTAGGTGTTGTTGTTGGTTGGTCACTTTTAGAAAGAGAGGCAAAAGGATGTATATATAGGTTGGCAAGTTTAGGGCATGAATGGGGTGTGAAAGGACCAAAATACTCCTGTAAAATATCATCATTTCAGCTTGGACGGGGCTCTGGTGGTTCAGCCGTCATGTTCATTCCCGCGTGGGTTTCCCGTGGACTAAAGTTACTGGATCATCTGATAAAGCCTCGCGGGTTTTGTTCTTCTGCCCCACAGGTTCTTTCTCGCAGAGGTATTCCCGTGGGTTCACTCTTTCTGGTCCGCAGGTTCTTTCCAGCTGACCAAGAGGCTTGAACTAGTTGGTCTTCTTCACACATAATTGCCCTGTTTTGCCCATATTTGGTACAAACACCTTATTGTGGATATTTACCTACACATAGCTAAAACACATATTATATACACAAAAGTGCTCGGAAACGAACACAAAAGATAGGAAAAGGGAGCGCCAAATGTGAACATTTGTAGCGCGATCATGTCATTGTCTCTAAGACCGTAAAAAAGATGAAAAACGACTGTGACAACCATATCGAAGACCATAACTGTTTGTTGTGCAGCCACTGTCGCTGTCTCCAAAACCGCAACACATGACACCTCAGCATTTTTAGCAGTTACAAGACAGAATCTTGAGCCATATAAATAGTTGTCTTTTTCATTTGTGAAGGGGAGCTGAAACTGTTAGGTTGATAATTAGTGTTGGCATTAATTCCATATCAAAACGTGTTTTACTTGTAATGTTTAGTGGTTAGTAATGAAGGATTTCGAAGACGAAGGACGTCTCAACCATTATTCGTTCAAGTTGCCGGCTTTTAAGAGTTTCGGACATTATCGGTCTACAAAGGTATTCAAAGACCTCTTATCTCTTACAAGGCTAGGCACACACTCACACATATCATTCTTGTGTGTCCCTTCATGATTTTATTCATTTACATTTCACTTTCACACACTTGGCAAAATATGCTCATGCATTCACATTTAGTTAATAAACATTGTGTTTTGCATTTTCTAGGACTATGTCCGGAAACTAGCATATGTGTGTGTATTTGTATTTGTATGTTTACGTATTTTGTGTTTAGGACTTTAACATGTTCTTATTCAGTGCCTTATTGAGTTCCGGTCGTTTCGGTTACTCATTCATAAGGTTTCGAGTCCAAACATGTTGACTATGCCACTTTACGTTCTCTTACGTTGTGTTGACTTCATCGATGATTTCCGAGATGATTTCTCAACCTTTTTTCAAAGTTGTATAGTCGTTATCGTGCGTGAGAGAGTCACAGTTCCTAATCCAAAACGGATTCGAATTCAGAGTTCGGACGCCCGAGATACGGGCCGACGAACCGAGGGAGCGCACGAGAGGACAGCCCAGGCCGTGGGCCACAAGGGCTGGCCGTGGTTGAGGCCGTGGGCCCACGGCCTGGAGCAGCCTCTGCTCCCGTGTGGGCCACGCCCCCCCACGGCCTGGAGCAGCCTCTGCTCCCGTGTGGGCCACGCGCCCCCCACGGCCAGGGGGTGACGTGGAACCACGTGGTTGGCCGGTTTCCTCCTTCTCTCTCCTCCTATTTCTTCCCTCTCTCTCTCCATTTGAATTTCTAAGAAGAAAAATTTCTGATTTCCCGTCTAGAGTTCTCTCCAATTTTTCCAAACTTCAAAACACCATATCTTCCTCATCCGGAGTCGGATTTGAGTGATTCAAGTTGGAGAGTGTTCGTATTTGAGTCCTCTAACATCTCAAGTGGTTTGGTGGCTGATTGATCGTGATTTCAGTGGTTGGACACTGAATTTCGAACCAGCTGCAGAATCCGAGGTATTGAGTCTCAACTTTGGGATTTCTTGTTATTTACCTTCCATTTGCTTGGGGTTTCTTCTTCTATATCTATGTTATTGTTTTGTAAAGCTATTTGAAAAGGTAGCTTGATTATCATTCTAATTGAAATTCAATTTATGGACTTATGTTGACTAGATTTTCATGATTCTAGGTTTTACATTTGTTTGTGAGTTGTATTGTGATTAGAATGGCATCTTAGGTTGTTTGATACTTAATTGAATTAATTTTGTGTTAAAATGACTTTGAGATTTGATTTGGTCCTTTGATTGAAGAAATCTAGGATTTGTGTATTTGTTTGTGATTTAGAGAATATAGGTTTGATTGATGTAAATCTCAAAACCTTGCTCTATATTTTTGTCTAGTATATTGATTGATTTAATCTCATATATCTAGACTTTTAATTGTATATTGATAGCATCTTGAATTAGGACTTAATGAACATTTTGTGATTCAAGTGTTATATGTGTGAATGAGACTTTGAGTATATGTGTTAGGTGTTTCACATGCTTAGGTTTCTATTCATGTATTTTTGCATCTAGACTTGATTAATTGTGATATCACATGTTTAGGTCTATTTGTGCCATAGAATGTATTGATCACATGTTCTATGTTGAATTGAATGTTTGCATCATTTGCATTCACATGATCACACTAGGAAGTCCTTGTAAAAGGCATGAAGTCTTGGTTAGAGTCGGGATGACTCGGATAGCCAAGCAAGAAGTCTTGCCTAGAGTCGGGATGACTCGGATAGGTAAGCAAGAGTCATGGCTAGAGTCGGGAGGACTCGGATAGTCATGCATGGGAGGCTCCCTAGAGGCAAGAGTGCCTTGGATAGGGAGTTGGCTAATGTATTGGTAGGCCTAGGCGTATGGTTAGACATAGAGCTCCGATAGAGCGGGGTACACGGGAGGTGTATGCACTCTTGAGGAATTTCTAATCTACCATCGATGTTGGTTGAGTGTGTTGTCCAATATATGGTGGTTCCGCATCATTGAGGGATTTCATACTTTCCAATAGGGTTGGGTAGGCTTAGACTTCACTAGGTTGGGTGAGCTAAAGATTGGTCACTTTGTGAATGTTCTATGTTTACTTTCCAATAATATAGTACCCAATGGTTGTAATTCAACCCGTGGATGTTTCCTCCTTGGAGGTTTTACCACGTTAAAAAATCCCTTGTGTTAATTCTTTCTATCTCTTCTCTTATATTTTAATTGTATATTTTATTGTCTTGATTCATAATATTCACTTGTGTTGTATTGTGAACCAAGTCTTTGTATAGTGTGATTAGTGTATTCATTCTATAGATCAATTTGTATCTTTGATTCTTTGTATATTGTAATATTTGTATTAGTGACATTTTGCTCACTCTTGTAACACATTGAACATCTTATGAAATACAAGCTTATTTATGTTGTTATGTTTATTTGATATTTTACCTCACATGACTTGTTGATATACTTAGACATTTCTCTTATGATTGTAACATCGTATTGTCTATGTATGTCTTCCTTGGCTTATTGTGTTGTGTGTAAGGCTACCTTGAGGGACAAACGAATGTTTGTTCAAGGGTTTGAAAAAAGGTGTAAAAACCTATTCACCCCCCCCCCCTCTAGGTATGCTTTAAGCAATTTAACTTCGTTTGTGTACATTCAATTGGTATCAGAGCGGGTCGTCGGACGGCACTCGACGAGATCCGGTTTACACTTACGAGTGGATTGCTTAGGTATTTGCTAGAATGGTTTTCCAAGATGATGTGATGACCGAAGGGGCTTCGAATTCTAGGCCTCCTCTTCTCAAGGGTCACAACTACGGGTTTTGGAAATTGAGGATGAAGGCTTACATCCGATCTATTGATGAGAGAGCTTGGATGACCGTTGAAGAAGGTTACCTTGCTCCTAACAAGATTGTGGATGGAGTGACCGTTTCCAAGCCTAGGAGTGAGTGGTCTACTAATGAGTTTGAGTTAGCAAAATGGCATCATCGGGCGGTGAATGCTATTTTGGAGGTGTTGATAGTAGGCAATTCTCCTACATTCAAAACCTAGAAACCGCTAAGGAGGCATGGGAGGCTCTCCAAGTCACCAATGAGGGGACTAAAGCGGTGAAGAAGTCTCGTCTTCAATTGCTCACTTCCCAATTTGAGGTTTTGCAAATGGGTGAGGAAGACAAGTTTGTTGACTTCCAAGATAAGCTTCTAGACATCGCCAACCAATGCCAAGCACTTGGTACTCCTATCTCCTGAGAGAGCTAAATTGGAAGATTCTTAGATCACTTCCAAAAGGTTCAAAGCCAAGGTTACCGCCATTGAAGAGAGCAAGGACGTTGACGTCATGAGCATAGATGAGTTGCTAGGATCTCTTCAAACTTTTGAGGCGTGCATGAAACCAAAGGCTAAGAACAAGGGTTTAGCTCTCAAGGTTGTCAAGGAAGCTAGTAGTAGCGATGATGATGAGGAGATGGCGTTATTGGTTAGGAAGTTTAGGAAGTTCATGAGGAAAGGTGCCAAGTCAAGTGGCAAGTACTCAAGGGACAAGGAAGTCAAGAAGTCCTTTACTCCACCTCATGAGAGGAGTGGCCATGCTAAGAGCAATAGGAAGGTTCAATGCTTCAAGTGCAAGAAGCTTGGACATTATGCTTCGGATTGTCCTAGTGGTGATTCTAAGAGGACAAGAAGGGAAAGGCTATGGCGGCTACATGGAGTGAAGATGATGCCTCTAGTGATGAGGAGAGCTCAAGTGATGAGTCTTCTAGTGAAGAAGAGCTAGTAAGCAACTTTGTTGCATTCATGGCTTCTCACTCTACTCTAGAGGATGTTAATCAAGATTGTTGGATAAGGAGATTGATCAAAGTCATCAAGAGTGTTTAAGTGATAATCCATCCTACATTGATCTTTTGGCTAAGGTGAAGTTTCTTGAGGAGAAGTTGAAATTAGCCTTGAGTGAGATTGATGAGAAGGAGGACTTGATCAAGATTCAGTGGATGAGTTTGTTCTACAACTCGTAGGCTCTTGCGTGAAAAGAATGCTATTGAAAAGAAGCTTTGCGAAGTTGAGGGTATTTTGCTTGAAAAGGATAGGATCATCTCTAATATGAACTTAGAGAGCTCAAGTGTAGCGGTGGTTGAAGAGAAGCTCATAGAAGCATCACTTCCTACTAGTGAAGCTATCATTGAAGAGAAAGCTCCTAAGAAGAGACGTTCCAAGAAGAAGAACAAATTGAAGAATAAGGTACCCCTTGAAACTCCCATTTGTCCTCCACCACCACCACCGGAAGGTAAAATCTCTCCTTTTGTTCCCATATGTCATTTTTGCAATACCTTAGGCCATATCAAGCCCAAGTGCTATAAATTCATTGAATATTGCAACTTAGAAAATGCATCTAGGAATAGAGAGTTGGACCTAATTCTATGCATGCTAAAGCTTTTGAATATGGAAAGCATGATAATTTGTCAAAGCATGTTGAATGTCCGGAAGGTGAAGAATGCATATCCTACAAAATTTGACCATGCATGTGTTGCTAACAATGTTGAGAAAAGAGTATTAATGATATTATTGTGAATCAAGTTGTGGAAGAACTTTACTCTAGGTTCAACATTGTGGTCAAAGAGAATCTTGATGATGTTCGTGTATGTCCACCCAAGACAAAATTTGTCAAGGGTGAGTGCTCTTACCATTAGTGTAAGTTGCACATGTGAGTTAGCTTTAAGACTAGTGTCGTTGATAAGAAGCTTAGCTTTTTGCTTTGTATCTTTACAACTTGACATGAACTTAGCTATCTCACTTTGTTTGTTTTGATAGTCAAAATTTGTTGATTAACTTTTGAGAAGTTTTTTTTGGAATCTATATGGTAACATTATTGTTATGGCTTTTAGAGAAAGTCATTTTTTTTTGTTTGAGTTGGATTACATTGTCTTTAGTCTCTTGGAATCGACACACCTATAACTTGTAGTCATGAGGACTCACAAGCCAAGAGGACT